>JAJIBD010004575.1:0-246758 GCA_021461705.1 Cryptotis parvus | reverse complement strand
CAAATATGAACTTTTAATGGTATATCTTTGTAATTGTAAAAAAAAATATTTCTGAAAAAAAAAAGAAAGAAATTCCTCTTAGGTCTGGGAGATAGCGCAGCAGGTAGGCCACTTTGCCCTGCACACCTACCTGGGAACAAAACCTACCAGGGTTTGATCCTCAGCATCCCATAGGGTTCCCTGAGAACTGCCAGAAGTGATTCCTGGTTGCAGAGCCAGAAGTAACCACTGAGCATTCTTGGGTGTGGCCCAAGAAACAAAAACAAAAAATTCCTTTTAAAATGTTTCTTCAAACATTAAAAAAAAAAAGTATAGCTCAGTTACAAGTAGAAATTGAATTGGACTTTGCTACAAAGGCATAATTTGGGAGCTGGAGAGCTAGGTCCAGTGGGTGGGTGCTTGCCTTGCACACACGCCAGCCCAGTTCTGATCCCCAGCACACCTTGTGGTCATCTGAGCTCCTTTAGGATTATCCCCTGCGTGCAGAGTCAGGGAGCAAACCCTGGGCACTGCCAATGGTGACCCCAAACAAAAACAAGGAAAAAAGAGGCAACATTTAATCCTTGAAAGGATTAGTGATATACTTTAGTATAATTTAATCCTTAAAATTTATTCATCATTTAATCCTTAAAAAGGAATAAAGTGTTTTTTTTCTTTAGTGATATACAGAAATGGTTCCTTTTAAGTTAAGGATATAACTTTGTTTAGATTGGGTGGGAAATACCAGATAAAGACCAGATAATATTTACTTAGCACGTAAGGGGTCCATGTGGCATTTTGTAAGTTTTTTGTCTTTTTTTCCGCACCTTTTAGGCTTTCATGTCATACTCATTAACTTGTTCTTGACAATTTATACAGAATAAAAAATGAAGGCATGAAATTTTCCTCAAGTCTTCCTAAAGTTCTGGTTTAAACAGTGGAACTCAGTGACAGTTACATGAATTATTTATTGATATCAAATCTTCTTTACCCCCTGCTTAAAAATCATGATGGGTGTGGCAATATGCAGTTCTTATACATGAGTGTGATACAACTTCACTATCACTATCTTCCCATTAATCATCTATTTGCTAAAGCGGGCACCAGTAATATCTCCATATGTCCTGTCTCATGCTAAAGGCATCCACTTGCTCCAGGAACATAAAGAGCTTCAAACCATTATATTAGGTCACGGGAATGACCTAATATAAATGTTACTGGTATTTGGCATATCAAATACATGAGCAGCTTGCCAGGCTTGCCATGCGGGTGGCATACTGTTGTAGTCACCTCTAAATAAAGCATTTATTGATGAACCATGCCGCCGCTAGCGGCCGTGCGAGCTGTGCTGTGGTAGTCTGGTCTGCTGGGTGGAGTTGTGACGAGAGGGAAGTCTGGATGTGGAAAATGGCGGGCCCCATGGAGTAGGGGAGGGTGGTCTGGCTTGTTGTGAGGCTCTTCTGGGGTGGCAGGCCAGGGCTAGAACCCGCCATGCCTCCCGGGCGCCTCATGAGCATCTGGGCACAGGAGAGCAAGTAGCAGCTCTGCCTCATATCTGAGAGTCTCTGGTTCAGCATACCTGGGCCGGATTGAAAAAAAAAAACAAAAAAAAAACTGCTGCAGGGTGGCTGTCGATGATCTGGGCTGTGATAGTCTGGTCTGCTGGGTGGAGTTGTGAGGAGAGGGGGAAGTCTGGATGTGGAAAATGGCGGACCCCATGGAGTAGGGGAGGGTGGTCTGGCTTGTTGTGGAGGCTCTTCTGGGGTGGCAGGCCAGGGTAGAACCTTCCATGCCTCCCGGGCGCCTCATGAGCATCTGGGCACAGGGAGAGCAAGTAGCAGCTCTGCCCCATGTCTGAGAGTCTCTGGTTCAACATACCTGGGCCGATTGAAAAAAGAAACTGCTGCAGGGTGACTGTCGATGATCTGGGCTGTGATAGTCTTGTCTGCTGGGTGTAGTTGTGATGAGAGGGAAGTCCAGCCCAGGTGTCCTGAACCAGCCCAGGTATGCTGAACCAGAGACTCTCAGACATGGGGCAGAGCTGCTACTTGCTCTCCCTGTGCCCAGCTGCTCATGAGGCACCCGGGAGGCATGGTGGGTTCTAGCCCCTGGCCTGCCACCCCAGAAGAGCCTCACAACAAGCCGGACCACCCTCCCCTACTCCATGGGTCCTGCCATTTTCCACATCTGGATACAATCTTACATTGTAAATTACATTTGAAAGTGTTTGATGGTGAAACATTGCCATTCATTAGCTTCTCGACCCAGATGTGAGCTGGAGGTGCTTTTTGTGGTGGCGACTTGGGTTTTCCATTACACACAAATAAATTCTATAGTAGCTTGGGGTTAGGGAGTTATGAAAGGATTAATAGAAGAGCTGATATGTGAATTAAATATTGGAGGAAGGGTAGAGTTTAATTCAGTGGAACGTGAAAAGGAGACTGTAGCAGAAATTACAGAAACAAAACAAAGAAAAAACTACTTGTGGCACAGTCAACAGGAATGCACGAGAAGGTTTTCTGGATCCAGGCAGTCATGGAGCGTGTAAGAAATGGGGCTGGGGGAGGAGAGTAAAAGAAATCTGAGCTGCCCAGTCAACCCGCTGTGTGGACGCCTCCCGGACTGTCGCCTCTCACAGTCCGTTCCTGCAGATCCTATACTGGAGGTATGACAATGTGTGTTCCTTGAGAAAAAGAACAAACTCCTTGTAGCCAAAGGAGTTTGGCAAATATTGGTCCAAGAGAAGGGATTCTATAAGAGGCAGAAGCATTTTTCCTGCCCACAGCCCCTGGCCCCCACACAGCCTGCTAAGGATATCCGCCTCAGTACAAGGCTTAGAGCAGGAGCTCATTGAATTCCAGAGGGCTGGAAGATAAGTCTTGTTAACACTTTTAGGTCAGCTTCATGGAGGGTGAACAGGGTGGCATGGGTGATACATGGGAGTACGTGAAGGGTCGGGGGTGGCTGAACATCTCTGCCGGCAAGTTCAGGATGATGTGTGAGGGAGACGCTGACCTGGAGCAGGCCACCATGGTTAGAGCAGGGGAGACCGCAGACACATGCGATCCCTGAAAGAACACCAGCGTGCTCTATCATTGCCTGGTCACTGCGGTTGAGACATGGTGTCTTCTCAGAGTTGAGCTGGAGTGACAGGGAAAACGATGATGACTTTGATGGAAAACAGCAAGTCCGGAGTTTGAGGTTGAATTTCTGGCTTTGCTAAAAGCAAAGTGACTCTCAGTAAACTGCTTTGCTATAGCTTCAGTTGTTATGTTACAAGGTGATATTTTGTAAAACAAGGCACAAGGCACCTTGTTTCTTTTTCGGTTCTTAAGTTGTGATTCTCCAGTTTGGTACTGGCTTTTCACAGGTGCCGTAGACCTGGCACAATGCCAATGCATGGATGAAACGGGAGTAAGAGAAAGGAGGGAAATAAATTAACGATAACGACTTTGATCCTGAATGAGTTAAATTTGAGATAGCAATAGAAGTCCAAAAATGCTTTAGAAGGGCCAAAGAGGTAGAAAATGGCTTAAGGTGCTTGTGTTGCCTGCAGCTGAGCCCCAGATCAGCCCCTGGTACCACAGGGTCCCCCGTGACCCATGAACCCATAGCTAGGAGTAATCCCAAAGCTCTATTGGACATGGCCCTATCCCTATTTCCCAATGTTTTAGAAGTGCAGTACTAAATTTTGGGGGAGGGAAACCAAGGGCCAAGCAAGATTTGTGAGTATTCTAGAGCAATATTTTTGTTCATTTGGTTGGTTGGTTTGGATTTGAGGCCACATCCAGCTATGTTCCAGGCCTACTCCTGGCTTTGTGCTCAGGGATCATTCCTGGATACCATATGCTATTATGGGGATCAAACCCAAGGTGGCTGAGTGCAAGACAAGTGCCTTATCCATTGTCCTATATCTGGCTCCCAAAGAGGTCTTAATTGAAGGGAAACCAAGCAGATGGGCCTTCTAAGAGCAAAGCAGAAACAGAACATTTTGCAGAAGTCCCTAATCATCCCTCCAGGCACTCATCTTTTGGGCCCTGCAGAGAGAGGGGAGAGGCTGGCTGAGAAGGATGCCCAGGAGAACCAGTGGACTGACGTTTTGGTGATGGGTGGTGGTGCAGTAGCATTGGCTAAAGCATAAATATTAATTATAACGCAAACTGTGTTCAATGTGTGAAAACAGTCAGCCAACTGACAGTGAATCCATCTATATGTCTTTCTATTCTATGCACCTTGAGTGTTTTGTGGGAATGTTGTTCCTATTTCAGATGCTCCTTCAACTTAAAGCAAATAGTTTTAATATCAAGAGCTCAGTCACCATCCTAAGTAGTGATTGAAGTAGTGATTGATGGGATAGTCTTGAATTTAAACCTAATTTCATTAGTAAAGCCATGTGATAGGTTGTTTGCCTCAATGCTCTAAGCATGACTACAAAATATAGAATTCTTCCTTTTTCTTAACATCTGATCCCCACTTGGTGGTTGGGTACTCCACCAAGTGTCTTGGCTTTCTTATCATCTTTATCTTGTGATGTTGCCAAAGAGCTCAAAACTTGTTTGGTGGAAATGAGGGGTTGGTGTGGGTCACACTTGTGCTTATGACTTACTCTTGGCTCTGTGCTCAGGAGTGTAATCACTTCTAGTGGTGCTCAGGGAACCATAGGTGCTTCTAGGAATCGAATTGGGGTTGCATGCATGCAAAGCAAGCATTTGCCTTCTCTGATGTCTCTTGGCTCCAGATCTCAAAATTTGAAGACTTGCAGCTGGTGTGTCTTGGGTATTGAAGTGGTACCATTTCTGCGCTTTGGCACATGCGTTCTCTTTGGGGATAGAGGTATTCATTACTATAGAAAGAGGCCAGGTATCACACATCCAAAACAGCAAGAACAACCGGTGCTGGCGTGGATGTGGGGAAAAAAGGGACTCTGATCCACTGTTGGTGGGAGTGCCGACTGGTCCAGCCCTTTTGGAAAACAATATGGGCATTCCTCCGAAAACTAGATATTGAGCTCCCATTTGATCCAGCAATAGCACTCCTGGGAATATACCCGAGAGACCAAAAAACACATAGCAGAAACACTACCTGTACTTCTTTATTCATCTCTGCGCTATTCACTATAGCTAGAATCTGGAAACAACCTAAATGCCTGAGAACAGAGGACTGGCTAAAGAAACTGTGGTTCATCTACACTATGGAATACTATGCAGCTGTCAGAAAAGATGAAATTATGAAATTTACCTGCAAATGGATGGACATGGAGACTATCATGCTGAGTGAAATTAGTCAGAAGGAAAAGGACAGATATAGAATTACTGCATTCATTAATACGACATAAATAGATACCAGTGTTTTACTAAATGTGGGAAATGGTAATGGCAGATTAAAACTCACCATTGAATATACACAAAGAGACTTAAGTGATAAACTCTAAATATCTGCAGGGCTAGCCACAATGTGTAAAATAAGAGGTAGAGAGATGCAGAGACAGAGAGAGAGACAGAGAGAGAAAGAGAGGAAACAGGGGTACCTGCTATTAAGGCAGCATGGGGGGTGGGCGGGAGGGGGTGGGGTATATTGGTGGTGGAAATGGGGCACTGGTGGAGGGATGGGTGCTGGTATACTGTATTACCAAGAACCAATTATAAACACCTTTGTAATTGTATATTTCACGGTGGTATAATAAAAAATTTTAAAAAAAAAGAAAGAGGCCAGGTAAGGCCCAAGAGAAAACATGGGAGAGGGAAGTTCCAGATGAACATGGACAATGGGATTGGAACATTTTTTAGCTTGGCAATTTATTGATTTTCTAATCA
This sequence comes from Cryptotis parvus, assembly GCA_021461705.1. Taxonomy (NCBI): domain Eukaryota; kingdom Metazoa; phylum Chordata; class Mammalia; order Eulipotyphla; family Soricidae; genus Cryptotis; species Cryptotis parvus. The sequence goes on along the minus strand of JAJIBD010004575.1, from coordinate 240,966 downwards.
TAACCATAATTGTTTCTCTAGTCATTAAAACATGTTACATTGTTGCTTTATGTATCAAGTTCTTCGTATATTAATTTTTAACATTTTTAAAGTACAGTATTAATAAAATTAGCCCAAAATATGCAGTTCTTTACCTAGGAAGGCTACTGAGTTCTGTAGAATAGTGATTTATTTCTTAAGCCACTTGCTTCAATAAGGGTTTTTTTTTTCTTATCCTTTGGAAAAGAAAAGAATTGCAAGGTTGAGCCTATTATGCATGTTCTGTGTCTTAAGAATAAGCAAGTAGAATAACTTCTTTCAGAAAGCTAGTATTCTGGTTCACTACAGGCTCAGCCTGTATGGACTGTTGGTAGTCTCATTCTGCCGTTTCCTCTGCTCAGGTCTCTTGGGTCCCCTGAGAGCGAGTCTAAGACAAAAGAGGCAGATATCACAGGGCAGAAGGAGAGAATCAGGCTTTCCATTTCCACGGGCACCTCGCCATCCTCTGGGCAACCACAGTTCCACTGATCTGCCCTCTTGTCTGAACAGGCGAGCTGGTGCACGTCATACTTCCAAGATGAAGCAATTTTCTGAATGTTAAAATTTTAATATTTTCCCCACAAAGAAAGGTCCAGGGATTTAAAGGTATTGTTGCAAACTGCCTTGGTTGATTGGTTCAACTGGCAAAAACTAAACCATTTCTGCTGCTATTAGCAAGTGTTCTTTCCATCCAAGCAAACTTCACCCGGTGTCCCTAGAGAAGCTTCAGCTTAATTTAAGTAAACCTTAAAGAGAGAAATTTGATCATTTCTTAATTACTATGTAAGTAACAATAAACCTTGATGATACTTGAAGATGATACTGTGTCATCACCTAAGCCCCCAAAAGCAGACAGTTCAGCAATTCAGACTTTGAAAGCCCAGCTCAAATTTAGTTGACTTTTTTTTTCTCAAATCGTCATAGCAGGTGAGCTCAGCAGAACCAGGTTCAGTGGAAGACTACTGGAGAGGAATGTTCTAGCATTTTCTTGCAGATCCCTCCCACTTTTCACATTAGCTGTGAGTCACATTGCAAACGTGTGCAAGCTGAATCCTTGGAAATGGACACCAGGAAGAAGAATGGAGGACGGGCTGTGCAAGCAAGCTGCCCTTGGCGGACCCTGACTCTGCGAGTAATGACTTTCTCCTTCCTCTCTGCCCTGCTTCCATCTTTTTCCTCCTTTCATATCTATGTGCCAGGCCAAACCTCGTGTCAAGACTTTTGCTATTATGTTGGAGAAGCTATGTAGATTGAGGGAGAGTCTAAGGACCAGCCAATTTCCTTGGGCTTTCTCGATACTCCTTCCTAGGTATAAGGGTCCAGGTCTGTTCTCTCCAGAGCAAGGCATGAACTCCATGCACAACCGCTCAGCGCTGTTCAACACAGGAGATTTTCACTACAAGGGGCTTAGGTCTCCCTCCCAAAAGGGCACACACCTTTTGTGAAACTTCCTTTGACAGTCAAATCTTACACTCCTTTATTAGAAATGTTTTCATTATTTTGATAATCAAGACTTTAATAAACTAAGTTTCTTCTCAAAATCAGTTACTCTAAAGACCACATATAAGTGATACCGTCCTGTGTTTGTCCTTCATCTGGCCTACTTTATTTAACACGATATCTTCCTGTTTAGAGAACTGGATGAGGAAGTGCAATGGTTTAAAGGGGGATAAACCTAGATCACCCTCGGCCCCAGAGCATGGGGTGGAGAAAGAAAGAAATAAAGTGAAGGGGAAGGGGAGGAGAGATAGATTAGAAGCAACGGGGGCAAGGGGCAAGGGACCAGGACTCGGGTACACTGGGGTGTTAAGGAGTAATAGAGCTAAATATTGAAACCACAGAGTCAGCAACACTGAAATCATCTGTCCCACATTTAGTAGATGACTTTCAAGATGGCAGGATGGGGCTGAGGGAGGGGCTTGAGGCAGCAAGTGGAGGGGGGAAGTTGATGCTGTGGCAGGATCAGTGATGGGACACTGTGAGTCAAAATCCCAACTAAGAACTTTGTAACTCACGGTTACACCGTTACACGTGTTACACGGTTACATGTTTGTAACTCACGGTACTTTAATAAAATAGAATTTGGGGTGGGAGAGGTGGGAGAGGGGGACTCAGTTTCCGGCACCGGAGGAAAATCTCCTGCCTGTTATGTGCCAAGTTCATCTTTTCTTTTTTTTTTTTTTTTTAGCTTTTTGGGTCACACCCGGCGATGCTCAGGGGTTTCTCCTGGCTCTGCACTCAGGAATTACTCCTGGCGGTGCTCGGGGACCATATGGGATGCCGGGGATCGAACCCAGGCCAACATGGGCCGCGCCGTGCAAGGCAAACGCCCTACCCGCTGGGCTATCGCTCCGGCCCCCCAAGTTCATCTTTTCTCTCACTGATAATTAGTATCGTTAACCTTCAAGCTTTCAGTTTCTATTTATTTTTCTATTTCTCTTTGAAGTAACATTTGTGTGTCTAGTATGTTAATAAGGAAAGCCATGATCTCTCTTATTGAACCAGAAGTTTCTAGAAGAAAGAGCAAGTGTGGATTTAGAATTGATTAGAGCTTCTAATCAGTACTACCATATTTTCCCCCATTTCGATTAATAGAAATTTGACTTTAAAAGCAGATTTTTGTTTCCTAAAAGAAAACTTTCATGCTTATAGTTGAGGAAAATGATAAGATAGCTCTGGACATATTGTATATGTAGTCAAGAATATTCCCATCTTGGTGGAATATGGGGGAAGCCATCAGACGTCATAGCTTTTCTCAGGTTGTTATGCATAGACGGTATTCTGAGCTGACAGGACCCTTGACCCTCCCCCATGCAGTCTGGCCTGATAAAGATCATTTTCCAAGGGCTGCAGCATCCTTAATTCAGACTGAAAGAACCTCAGGAATCATCTTTCAGGCTGCCTGAAAATGGTGCTCCAGGAAGAGGCATTAGGGCACATTGGCTTTGTGCCAGCTGCTTGCCAATTATGTGTTTTTAAATTTCCTCAGACTATTTTTGCCGTTAAGAAATGTGAGACCTGACCTTTAATTTAACTTGAAGTGGGTTCTGTGATGTTAAAGAAAAACTTCTTTTAAAATCTCACATCGAACCCTGGTATGTCGTTGGGTGGCACCATTAGTGCCCCTTTGCTGCGCCTTTCCTTCCTCCCTCTCTGTGGGGGATGCTGCTACTTCACTGCGCGACGGAGATGGAGGGAGGTAGTGCCATCCGGATGGGCAAATGTTTACGTCACTTTTTTTTCCTTCAAATTTTATTACACCACTTTTAGACATACAATTGCAAGATGCTCATGTCGAGCTTTTTGGTTCTACAGTGTTCCAACACCCATCCCTCCACCGAACCCATCTCCCATCACCAATGCCCCCACCTCCCTCCCCCTTCCACACCTCAACTGCTTGGCAGATTCTGTATGTCTTTTCTCTTCTCTCTATCTCTCACCTCCTGCCTACCTTTCCTACACATCGTAGAATGCAGTACATTAAAGAACATAACTGTTTCCACTAGTTTGATGGACTGCACGGGACGCTTGTGGCTGCGCAACTTAGGGGGCCCAATGGTCAGCAACCAGACAGCGAATATGGCCGCTAATGTGGTGGGCGAAGTCTCATCCGGCTGCTTCCGGGACCCCCAGAAGTGATGGGCCCACTCCCAAAACCCTTCTGTCCACCTGGGGGCCCCATGGTCAGCTGAGCCTGGAGAAAACTGAGTTCCAGCTTCACCAGCTGCGTCTGAGGCCCGGCATGCTATGGCTGGTCGCCCCAGAGCAGGTCCTGGGCAGGGCCACCAGGCTCAAACAAAATGGAGGGGGAAGGGGCGACCCCGGCTCCATCTGGCGAATTCCCGTAATTCCCGCTTCTGGGAGCTGCCTACCTGGGTTCAAACTGCGTTTTGCTCGGTTAATCTGGTCTTGAGGTAGCATCCCTCCCAGGTGGGCTGATTATGTTGCAGCGTCCGGACAGCGAAGGTGGTGGCGGCTAGTGTGGTGGGCGAGTCTCATCCGCTGCTTCCGGGACCCCCAGAGGTGATGGGCCCACTCCCAAAACCCATCTGTCCACCTGGAGGCCCCATGGTCAGCTGAGCCTGGGGAGAGCCGGAGTTCCAGCTTCCCCAACCACCTATGTCACTATTTTAAGTGTCGGCTAGAATCAGACTGCAGCCACGGCATAAGGTAAATGTAGGTGTTGGGTTGGATTATGCGCTATTTTCCAGATAAACCAAGTAAAGTAAACATACCCATAACTCTGAAGTATCACACTTTAGATTTGGATTCTGGAATTTTTCCAGACATGATCCTTAATTGGGAGAAAGGAAGGTGGGAGGGAAGATACAAGGAGATAGGAATTTGCAGGCAGGGCCCAGCTGTGCTTGGTGGTTTATTCTTGTTCCAGAAGGAAGCTTGTGGTTCTATTTCCAGATACCTAATATTGGACAGAAGCCGTGATATGAGAGCCTGATCTGATCGTTCAGTGGATTTCTTGGAAGCGGGCACTTTAATGAGTGAAAACGGTAATGGATCTGAGGGGGAAAACAGAACATTAGGAGAAAGATAATAACAGTATAACCGGAAGGCCGTCTGGACAATTCCTTTCAACCAACAAGATAATAACCTCATAGGTTAATCCCAGGCTCTCAGGCTCTTGTTTGGAGCAGGAAATGGTCAGGGCTGGGAGAGAGGGGCCACCTCAGGGATGTGGGAGCAGGATAATGCTTCTGAGGTGGCATCGGACGGGAGAGGAGGATGCCGGGGCAGAGCAGTAGGAAAATTCAGAATGGTTCGCTTTGGGGAAGTTTTTGAACTGAGCAATAAAGAAAGGAAAAATCCTCTTCATAGGCTTAAATGACTGAAGAAGTTAATTTCAGAAGTGCTAGAGAAGTAATATAAAAATGTTTCAAAAGTCAGAAAGAAAGGTGGGTTCATTGTAGGCTAACTGTCTGCGCTGAGGGTTTGCTCTCTGATCTGCTAAGAAAATGCTCCCTGAAATTTGCTACTAAGAAATAGAGGTTATTTGACTTTCATTCCCACTGTAAAATAGCAAACATTTTGGTCCTCCACTATCAGACTTACATTGAAAGCACCCCTATCCAGGAGGAAGTTGAACGGCCTCTCTGGGTTCGACAGATGTGCCCGCCCTGCTGGGTGCACATCACCTCAGTTGCCTCCTGGGGCTCAGAAGCTGCCAGTTGCTAGCTGCTGTTGCAGGCGCTGTAGCAGCTGAATTGGAGATCAGAGGTGCTGCTCCCACAAGCCCATGCTCTGCCAGCCTGGCCAGCACTGGCCTTTTGGCCCTAAGCAGAGGGCTCTCCGCCATCACGGAGCCCTCTGCCTCTGGACAGAACTTTGGGCCGCACAGAGACTTGCACTCTCCTGCAGCCATGACGCTTGCTCCTGATGGCCTCTGACTCCCCAGGGCTGGAGTCTCTTCCTGCCAGGCCAGAGACTTCTCTAGCACAGGTTTCCTCAGATCCAGTGTAGCCCCTTTGGCCAGTCAGTTTCTTGATCACTTGATCACTTGAATCCTGTTATTCATCAGTTTGCTCGAGCGGGCACCAGTGACATTTCCATTGGACCCTATCACGTGCCAATGTAGCCCAATGGCATCTGGTTGATTAAGGAATATGAAGAGCCTCAAACCATTTCTTCAGGGCCTTGACAAGGAAGTCTGACCATCTTGTGGGTGGGCGGCCACGTGATCTTTGACATCCCGTGGGATCCAGTCGGTAATGGCTCTGGTCCAGCGGTTGTCTCCAAATCGCATTACATGTCCAGCCCATCTGATTTTCGATGCCTTGGCAAACGAGACAGCATCCCTGATTCTGGAATAGCGACAGAGGTCAGAACTCCGGATTCCCTCTCTCACTTGAGTGAGGCGTGATATTCCAAGCATAGCTCTTTCGATTCCTCTTTGGGAGACCCGAATAGCATTCTCATCCTGCTTTCATAGGGCCCAGGTATCTGAGCATATGTTAATGCAGGGAGAACGGTGGAATCAAAGAGATGTGCCCGGAGCCAGAGGTTCTTTGTCCTTTTAGCTATTTCTTCGATGCCTTTGAAGGCATTCCATGCCGCTCTCTTCCTCCCTGCGCAGCTCAGGTTTTAGGTCGTTTATCATGTTGATTTCTCTACCTAGGTACACATAACTGCTTCATTCAGAGATGTTTGTTCCATAGAGAGTGAATGGGGCCTCTAGAACTAGTTCATTTTTCATAAACATTGTTTTCTTTAGATTCAGCTGTAGACCTATCTTTCCACATTCTCGGTCGAAGTCAGCCAGCATTTGTGCCACTTGGCTAATGTTTGGTGTTATTAGAACAATGTCATCAGCGAAGCGGAGGTGGTGTAGTTGCCGACCATCTATCTTCACTCCCATTCCTTCCCATTCTAATTGTCACATGATCTCGGTGGCGCTGAAGAGTTTTGGTGAAATGGTATCACCCTGTTGAACCCCCTTTTGACATCAGTGATCACTTTTTGTAGAATGGTGAGATCCTGGTGGTGAATCCGTCATACAGCTCACGAAGGATCTTGATGTATTGGGTTTGAACACCCTGTCTGGCTAGGGCTTCGATGACTGCTTCAGTCTCTACAGAATCAAAGGCTTTCTTTAAAATCAATGAACGTGAGACAGAGCGGCATCTTGTACTCCCTACAAACCTCGATGAGCTTGGTTACTGTGTGGATATGGTCAATTGTGCTGAATCCTTTCTGGAAGCCAGCTTGCTCGCATGGTTGTCCTTTATCTAGTGTTCTGCCAATCCTGTTCAGGATGACTCGTGTAAACAGCTTGTAGATGACGGACAACAGGCAGATGGGGCGATAGTTGCCGATGTCGTGAATGTCTCCCTTCTTGAACAGTAGAACTGTCCTGCTGGTTTTCCATTGGGAGGGCACCTTGCATTCGGACAGGTAGTGTGTGAAGAGCCGAGCTAGTGTATTGATGAGTACCGACAGCAGATTCTTCAGGTGTTCGGGTCTGACTTTGTCTGGGCCTGGTGCTGTTCCCTTCTTTACCGACAAAATGGCATGTCGGATTTCAGAAGGGAGAATGTTGGGAATGACATATCCATCCTGTGGAATTTGGTACATGGGCAGGTGGATATGGCTATCAAAGAGATTTGAGTAGAAGTCATGGATAATCTTCTCCATTGCCTTTCTGGGAAGATACCATCATTGGCGACATCGATGAAGAATACAACTGACTGGTTCAGCACCTCCATGATTGTGCGAAGAATGACGAGAGAGAGAAAGACACAAAAGGACGCCTGTCTTCAGAAACTCTAGAGCTCATTCGCCAACGTGGCAAGGCGCGAGCCTCAGGAGACCAAATGCTAACGTCCAAGCTTGCTAAATGGTGCAGAGAAGCGATAAAAGAAGACCTCAAAGACAGAAGAGCAGAAATACTGGAAGATGTAGCAGAAGCCGGGAAAAGCATTCGCACCGCCTGCCTGTCCTTCACCAACTATAAGTTCAAGATAACTGCCCTCCTACGACCTGATGGATCTATCACATCTTCCAGTCAGTTTTTTTTAAATATTGTATTATACCACCATGAGATATACAAAGATGTTCATGTTTGAGTTTCGTTCATACAGTGTTCCACACACATCCCCCAACCAGTGCCCATTTCCCATCACCAATGGCCCCGATTCCCTCCCCCTCCCCTAGTCTGCCTCTGTGGCAGGTTCTTTATCTCCTCTCTCTGTCTTTCTCTTCTCTCTCTCTTTTTCTCTATCCCCCACTTCTCCACTCTCTCTCTTCCTTCTCTTACACATTGTGGATTGCAATTCATGCATTTAGAGGTTATCATGTGTATCTTTTGCCTATATTCAATGCTCAGCTCTAGACTGGTATTATCATTTTTGACGATTATTAGCACATCGTTCCCTTCTCTGTCTTACCAAGCCTCTGACTCCTACATGTTTGTGGTAGATTCCACCTGTTGACAAGACCTCCTGATCTATGTTTTGCCTGACCTTGGATATTAGCATCATAATATATGTATATACATATATATACAATATATACATATATATAATATATGCATATATACATAACATATATATGCATGTTCATATATACATAATATATGTATATAACATACATAATATATGCACATATAATATATGCATGTTTATGTTATGCAAATAAATGCAGTCATTCTATATCTGTCTTTTTCCTTCTGGCTAATTTCATTTATCCTCTCCATGTTCATCCATTTATAGGCAAATTTCATAACTTCATTTTTCCTAACAGCTGCATAGTATTCCATTGTGTAGATGTACCAAAGTTTCTTTATCCCATCGTCAGTTCTCGGGCACTCTGGTTGTTTCCAGCTTCTGGCTATTGTGAACAGTGCTGCTATGAAAATAAAAGTGCAGACGGTGTTTCTGCTGTGTGTTTTGGGCTTCCCAGGGTATATTCCCAGGAGTGGTATAGCTGGGTCAAACAGGAGCTCAATTTCTAGTCTTTGTAAGAATGTCCATATTGGTTTCCATAAAAGGCTGTACCAGAGATAAAGAACCTGCCATTTAGGCAGGCTATGGGAGGGGGAGGGAATTGGGGACATTGGTGGTGGGAAATGGGCACTGGTGGAGGGCGGGTGCTGGAATACTATGTGACCAAAACCTCCAAACATGAACAACGTTCTAATTGTATATCTCATGGTGGTATAATAAAATATTTAAAAGTATAAAGAATGTGAAAGGTTGTCCACAGGGGAAAAAAAGGCTGTACCAGTTGGCATTCCCACCAACAATGGATGAGAGTTCCTTTCTCCCCGCATCCATGCCAGCCTTTGTTGTCCTTGCTCTTTTGGATATGTACCAGTCTCTGTGGTGTGATATGATATCTCATTGTTGTTTTGATTTGCATCTCTCTGATAATTAGTGATGATGAACAGTTTTTCATATACCTTTATGGCCAGTCAGTTTGGACAGGAACAGGTTAGCTGTGTCCATGATGTGCCCTGGGCAGAGCAGAGTCTGAACCTTGCTATAGGTCACAGTTGGCTCCTGGTCATCAGTAGATCTATGGAATTCCCACTTGTTGGATGACGAGGCCTAACTAGCTTGGGAGCTCAGAATCTCCTAGGTGCAGAACAGAAAATAGTCAAACTTTGTGGGTACCGTCTAGATTGCATGAAATCCATACTTTTTTTTTTGCTTTTTATTGGGTCACACCTGGCAATGCTCAGGGGTTTCTCCTGGCTCTGCACTCAGGAATCACTCCTGGCGGTGCCGGGGGACCATATAGGATGCCGGGATCGAACTCAGGCCGGCATGGGCGGCCGCTGGCAAGGCAAACACCCTACCCGCTGGGCTATTGCTCCGGCCCCGAAATCCATAAATTTATGATGTGTTTCTCCCCATAGCTCTCCCTCTCTCTCCAGTGTTTTGACATAAAAGATAACCTCTGAGAAAGGGACTAGTCCCTGGCATGATCATTTGTTTAGATCTGAAACAAGTGTGGCATCACCCTACTTCTACACCTAGAAGCTGATTCATTGATTTTTGTTGACACTATCCTCCCTGAAGATTGCATTACTTTTGGATATATAAGGGGACTAACTTGAGGTTCTGGGATCCACTTTGGTGGGAGACTAGGGCCTGAGCACATGGTCTAAGTTCTGACCAAGAGCTAGAGGTCTGGGGAATCCCATTATTTTGGAATGTAGTAGCAGAGCTTGTTTTATTATTGAATTAGTAAAAGTCCTTTGGAACTGTTCTGGGCTCTTGAGTTTTCATCCATTCCCGCTGACTTTCAGAAGTAGAAGAGTATTGGTGGAAAGCAGATAAAAGAATATGCTAAGAGACTTAAGTGATAAACTCTAAATATCTGCAGGGCTAGCCACAATGTGTAAAATAAGAGGGAGAGAGATGCAGAGACAGAGAGAGAGATAGAGAGAGAAAGAGAGGAAACTGGGGTACCTGCTATTAAGGCGGGTGGGGGACGGGAGGGGAGGGGTACATTGGTGGTGGAAATGGGGCACTGGTGGAGGGATGGGTGCTGGAATACTGTATTACCAAGAACCAATTATGAACACCTTTGTAATTGTATGTTTCACGGTGGTATAATAAAAAATTTTTTAAAAAAGGATATGCTAAGGTCTGATGGATACTGCCAGTTGACAGATATGCAGAGTTTCCTGGCAGCCTGTCTCCCAAGAAAGATAGGATGCTTTTCTGTCTTTCCCTGGAAAGACTGTCTCCATGAAGCAGAGCCACAGACCCTGCTATCTTGGGTCTTTTCCCTGCGTCACATCTTGTTGGCTGTAGCTAGTCAAAGATGGAGTCTAATGGACGCTGCCCGGATGGAGACAGAAAACAGGTTTTTATTGTCTTCTGTCTCTCTGAGCAGAACCAGATAAGACCTTGCCATCTTGGGCTAGTCAGGAAGGCTGGATTTGCAACCTGTCACACACTCTCTTGTTTGTTTCTCACCTTGCCTTGAGAGCACCGCTGCCGGCTTGGCTCCTACCTGTTTGTCTCCTTCTAATCCTCTGACTCCCTTATGCTGATCATGTGGAATGCATTTGTGGTGTAAAACTATGTACCCTTAGCTCTCATTTGTGTTGTTGTTTGTTTGTTTGTTTGTTTGTTTGTTTTGCTTTTTTGGGTCACACCCGGCAATGCTCAGGGGTTTCCCCTGGCTCTGCACTCAGGAGTTACTCCTGGCAGTGCTCGGAGGACCATATGGGATGCCGGGGATCGAACCCAGGCCGGCACAGGCCAGCCGCGTGCAAGGCAAATGCCCTACCCACTGGGCTATCGCTCCGGCCCCTGTGTTGTTGTTTGATGCTGTTGGGTACATAAGAAGTTGGGGTCGTTGTTAAACTGTCAGCTGCCGAAATGAATGTGCTATCCCTCGGCTGGAGATTATAAAAATTGATGCATGTCTCGTCTGCGAGGTCTCATCTCTGTGCCCCTGACCGATAGACATCTCTAATCAACATCCAGCAACAGAAGGGAACTCGCTTTCTGATACTGTTGGGGACCCCAGTGGCTCCCCAACACCCACTGATGCCCAGAGGCCACACACTCCTCTGCCTGGCCCCTTTGCCCATTCCAGCCCTGAGCATTGCTAATTCTCAGCATCATTCAACCTGCACTGCCATATATGGCTGTTCCTCAGAAGGGAGCAGATCTTTGCTTCAGGGTTTGTAAAACAGCATAATGAAATGCTTAGCCCTGCAAGGTCTCCGGGGCCCCTCTCAACTCTAGAGCTCCATGACTTTATGCAGCTAGTCAGAGAGGAAACTTCAGATATAGTTGTCAAGGAGTCCACCGGGCTGCAGGCAGGGTGCATCTGAACCATCCAGTGACCCTAGTGAGAACTCACCTTGTATCACCTCTGTTGGGGTGCTGGGCATAGAACCGTGCGCCAAGGGCCTTCATCCCAGCAGAGCAGCTGGGCTAGGGCTGCATCTACTGTCCCTGGGGTCTGAGAGCCCTTTTCCATTCCGAAGTCAGGGAGATGAAGACTTTGCCAGTGTCCCTCCCCTTTAGAGTAACCCAGACTTGCATGAGTTGTCCGTTTTCTCCCTCATGTTTGCTATCTACAGTTGAAAGCATTTTGCTCTCTTTGCTTGATTCTTTATTTCAGCAGTATCATCATTTCTAGCCAAATTGAAAATAGAATATGTGTTGGGCTTGGTCTGAAACTGGGGCAGAATCCTTTGTCATGTTGTCTTTCCTTCTTTTATTTAGCTAGAGTGACCATTAATAGATTTGAGGGTGTGTCTGTTGCATATGCACAGTTGTGGCCTATGTTCAAGAATTGGGGGGGTGACACACGCTTTCCCACTCTTAATTTTTCAATGCTTTATCTCATTCTTTCAAAGTAGCTTAGAAATAGCATCAATCACAGTCAAGCAGTTATTTACTGATTCTTGCTCTGTCCCTCCTGGGACAAAGCACTTGCCCAGTATGGCTTTCTATGTCCTTCTGGAAGCCCTTTGAGGGAGGTGGGTCAGCATCTTCCTTTACAGCTCTGGGAACTTAACCAAGAGGCCCCAAGCTGCATGACGAGTTCCAGCATTTTGGATTAAAATGAGAAATTTCATATTGGCTGAGAACCAGGACTTGATCCAACCCGTTGTTATGCCTTAGAGGATATTGGTGTGTTTTCACAGAATCAGAATATTTCTTTTTTGCTTCACCACAGGAGTTTGAAAATATGACCCCACCCAGCCCAGGAAATCAGGTTATTTTCTTCTTGTGGTTCCTCTGGACACGTCATAAAGGCTCAGCCCTTATCATGTGTATTATAAATATTGCCCATGTTCATTATCCCCGTGAGTCTCAGACCACACATTTCTTAATCTCTGGAACCCAGTGCTGGGCACACACTGGACATAAAAGGAAGGCTTTACGGAACACAATTTTTTCATTCCCAAAGCATTTCCTTAGTAGCTATTTATAAACTTACTCACTCATTGAAATAATCTTTGGAGCTTATTTCCAATATGTATCACCTCTTACCAACTAGTGCCATTTACTGTGATGATAAAGAGTGTTTTCTTTGATTTGCTGTAAAATTATTTCCACCTGAGGCCAGGGAGATGGTTCAGTAGTAGAGCACAGTCCTGGTTTGATCCCTGGTGCCGCTTGCCCTGACCCCATCACCTCTGGGTGTCATCCTCGTGGCAGTGGCCCTGAGCAGCTGTCCTGGCTCCCAACACTGCCAGGCATGAGCACCAAATTGTCAGGCCCCAAATGGTCAGGGTAAGCACCGCCAAAAGTGGCCCCCAGGGCACCTCTCCTCATTCCAGTAGGATCCAAAAGGATCTTTTTTCCTATTTTCTTAGGTGATGATGCCATAATAATGCTTAAAAATCATGCCTTTCTCGTTTTGTCCAATGTTTTAAAGTGATTCTTTGCTCTTTTTTTAGGAAGGCGATGTCTGGCCCAACACATCAGCTGAAATCATTGTGTATTTTAACCTCGGGAAGCCAGGGTTTATCAACAGACTGTTTACTGTGACATATCAGGTAAAGACTTATTCTTCATGGTATGCTTGGGTTACCAAGTGCGTGGCGCATCAGGACGGTTCCTGAGAGTGTATATGTATATTTATGTATGAATGTTCAGGCATATGATATCAGTTGGGGAAGAGTTGAGTCAAGCGCTGTACTTCTCAGCTCTTTCTTTTTTTTTTCTTTTTGGGTCAGACCCAGCAACGCCCAGGGGTTACTCCTGGCTCTTTGCTCAGGAATTACTTCTTGCAGTGCTCGTGGACCATATGGGATGCCATGATATCTGAACCATCTCCCTGGCCTCAGGGGATCGAACCCAGGACATCCGTGTGCAAGGCAAATGCCCTACCCACTGTGCTATTGCTCCGGGCCCCAGCTCTTTCTAGTACTGCTCAAATTCTAAGTCCATTACCAACATGGTATGCTAAGGTGGTTGGGAATAATGAGTCTGATTTGCCTTTGAGTTTTAGAGCTATGAGAATCACTTGTCTTTACTTGTCTTCCCATTGCTCATCAGTTTGCTCGAGCGGGTGGCAGTAACATCTCCATTTGTCACTGTTGTGTGCTAGTATAGCCCAAGGGCCTCTGTTTGCTCCAGGAACATAGAGAGCCTCAGACCATTCCTTCAGGTCATGGGAATGATATCTATTATTGTTACTATTTTTGGCATATCAAATACTACATGGGTAGCTTGCCAGATCTGCTGTGTGGGTACTCTTAGTTTTTGCATTTACTGATGTACTGCATGGCCGCTTTGCAGCCACGCACAACAGAGAGAGCCAGTAGCCGCACGCAACAGAGAGAACCAGTAACCGCTCCATCTGTGTCTGTGAAATAGGCTTCTCTCTAGGGTAGGGTTCAGAACAATAAGGATATTTGAGAAAAATCCTCACAATATTATTGTTGTTCTTGCTAGGTGGCCGCCCACCTACAAGATAGTAAGACTTCCTTGTCAAGACCCTGAAGGAACGGTTGGAGGCTCTTCATATTCCTGAATCAACCAGATGCCATTGGGCTACATTGGCACGTGATAGGGTCCAATGGAAATGTTACTGGCGCCCACTCAAGCAAATCGATGAATAACGGGATTCAAGTGACCAAGTGATCAAGTGATCTTGCTATAGTATCTGATTTGCTATAATATCTACTTGAAGTTTCCCCATTTTGTGGTGGGAGGGTTGTGGGGGATGTACACCCAGTGGTGCTCTGGACTTACTCCTGCACTCAGGGATGAGTCCTGGCAGTGCTCAGGAGACCATATAGGGTATTGGGAATCAAAGCTGAGTCGGCTGCATGCAAGGCCTTCCTCACTGAACCATCATTCAGGCCCCTTGAAGTTTTCCTTTTTAAGTTTTGCACAACATTGATTGCTCAGTGGGTAGGAAGGAAGGCAGCCTGGCAGAAGTCAGAAGCTTCTGGCACATGTACAGGCAAAGGGATCTGTGGGTTGTCCTACTTCTACACTACCATGATTGAGAATCGCATTTCACTTGATCACTTGATCACTTGAATCCCGTTATTCATCGATTTGCTTGAGCAGGCGCCAGTAACATTTCCATTGGACCCTATCACGTGCCAATGTAGCCCAATGGCATCTGGTTGATTCAGGATTATGAAGAGCCTCAAATCGTTCCTTCAGGGTCTTGACAAGGAAGTCTGACCATCTTGTAGGTGGATGGCCACATGATCTTTTGACATCCCGTGGGATCCAGTTGGTAACGGCTCTAGTCCAGCGGTCATCTCCAAATCTCATTACATGTCCAGCCCATCTGATTTTCGATGCCTTGGCAAATGAGACAGCGTCCCTGATTCTGGAATAGCGACGGAGGTCAGAACTCCAGATACCTTCTCTCACTTGAGTGAGGCGTGATATTCCAAGCATAGCTCTTTCGATTCCTCTCTGGGAGACCCGAATAGCATTCTCATCCTGCTTTCGTAGGTCCCAGGTCTCTGAGGCGTATGTTAATGCAGGGAGAACGGTGGAGTCAAAGAGATGTGCCCAGAGCCGGAGGTTCTTTGTCCTTTTAGCTATTTCTTCAATGCCTTTGAAGGCATTCCTTGCTGCTCTCTCCCTCCTGCGCAGCTCAGGTTTTAGGTCGTTTATCATGTTGATTTCTACCTAGGTATACATAACTGCTGCATTCAGAGATGTTTGTTCCATTGAGAGTGAATGGGGCCTCTGGAACTAGTTCATTCTTCATAAACATGGTTTTCTTTAGATTCAGCTATAGACCTATCTTTCCATATTCTCGGTCGAAGTCAGCCAGCATTTGTGCCACTTGGCTAATAGTTGGTGTTATTAGAACGATGTCATCAGCAAAATGGAGGTGGTGTAGTTGCCGACCATCTATCTTCACTCCCATTCCTTCCCATTCTAATTGTCGCATGATGTTCTCGAGGGTGGCGCTGAAGAGAATCGCATTTAAGAACATAAATGTCATGTGCCAAAGGACCCGTGTTTTATGGGGTCACATGTTTCTGCTATTGATCTGACTCTTCCTAAATAATCCTAGAGGCCTATGCCAAGTGGGTTCTCTTCCCTTACTGCCCCTCAGTTTCTCATCATTAAATATTGTTGTGTCCTTCAGAATTGGCATTGTTTTTCTCTGCCAGGAATTGAACCTGAGTCTTCGTCCCTTTGAGGCATGTGTTCTTCTATCAAGCTAGCTCCCCTCCCTCCAGCCTTTGACTTAATTCTTAAGCAGCTTTTTATCCACACCCCTATCTTTCAAGTTTCTAGTTCATTGTCCTTTATTACTAGCTAATTTTTAACTCCTTGAAGACATTTTCTCTGAACCATTAACTTATTGTACTAACTCAGATTCGTCATCTTCTGCATACTTATTAACCAGGAATTTAAAAAGCAGTTTACTTGTGTTCCATTAGCCCTTTCCATTCTCATTTGCTCATGAGACATCCTCAGGAAGCTTATATGGGAAGGAAACATTGATTCTTGAATGCCTGGGGAAAATGTTGTTCTGCTTCCATCCTCACTTGATAGTTTGGCTGGCTATAGAAACCTAGATTGAAGCCAATGCCCTTTGGGACTTGGAAGACGCCCGGCAAATGCAAGACTTATTTCCAAGCCAGCTATCCTTACTGTGCTGCTCTTCCTGGCAAGAAAGACCTTGGAGGGTGACTCTGTGGCCTGAGACTATGGTGTGAGCTCAATTCCCAGTGCCACCACACACACCAAGCCACCCGATGAACCCCACTGTCCGTGGTCCTGCTCAGGTGGAGCTGGAATAATTATCCCTTGGAAAGACATGCCAGCATCTCTGTGTAACTCCAGAAATCGGAAGACCTCCAAATTCTCTTTCTTTTTGACGTGGCCTGTTATTTCTCTGTCAGTATTTTCTAGCCTCTTGAGCTTCCTGTGGGCCACTCAATCTGATTATTTATGTGTTACTTCAGCTCTGAGAAATTTATTATGCCATGGTCACACTCTTCTCCTTTATCCCCTTTTGGTTTCTCTGGAAATCTTATCACTCCCGTGCTGGACCTAGAAGATCCCCAGTTGTTAAAGAGCAAGATTTTAATCATCAAACATGACTAAAATGCCATTAAATGCCACGCAAAGCCATTATACAAAGATACCTAGAGAAATGTGGAAGTGTATTAGTCAGAAAATGACTGCTAGCAGTGGACCTGTGATTGCCATCATTCTGGGTGCACAGGGCCCCCTCCATGAATCTGGACAGTCCAGTTAGAACGCTATTGCCAGTCAGCCATTCAGGCTGGCAACTTCCCATTTTGAACAGCTAACTCAAACAAACCCTCTTCATTCTTTGTACCTGAGGCTTTTCTAACCCGTCTTTTTCAAGACTTCTTTTTCATGAAAGCATTTGGCCAAAGCAGCTTTGAGGCTTGTGTTTTGGAACATTCTTGCTGAAGTAGAAGCAGATATTGCTAAATTTTTTTCTTGTCTAATTTTGTTTTCTCTTCTAATTTTATTTTCTATTTTTTACATAATTTTGCAGGGGGATCAAGGAGACCAAGCAGGGACAAATACTAAAATTAAATACTTGCCTTTTTCTTTATAAGAGTTTGAGTTTCATTTCTTTCTGATGTATTTCCTAATAATCTTTCCTAAAGTGCCAGTGATTTGTAATTGTAAATAGTTTTCAGGCTTATATATCAGCATCTCTATATATTCCATGATGTTCATCAACAAAGGTTTAGTTTCTGGGCTGGCACAGTAGTACAGTGTGTCGGGCATTCGCCTTGCATGATGTTGACCCTGGCTTGATCCCCAGCGTCTATATGGTCTCCTGAGCCCAGCAGGAGGTAAACCCTGAGCACTGCTAGACGTGATCCTCCTCCCACCTCCAGGAAGAGTCGAGTTTCTGTCACCTCCATGCGCCGGGTATCAGCCGTAGTAAACAGGCCTGAAGCAGGGATGCTGCGGGATTAAGGAGAGAGGCAGAAATAAGAGATAAAGCATGAAGTCACAGGGGCTCACAGACTTACGGACCGAGAGCCCGACTGTCCTCCAACTACAATAAGTATTTACTTCTCAGAACCAGTAATCATGAAAACGAGAACATTCTTTGGTCAGATACCCAAGTATCTTGATCTATTTGGGCTGGACTTTTTACATATCCAAGGGTATTAGCTTATCGGGATAAATGTTTTTGTAAAGGGCTTCCTCAAGAGGAAATTTTTCCAGAAGGCAGAGCAGAGATAAATCAGATCCAGGACCCCCGTCAGGATAACACTCCGCCTCTAGGACAGTCCCCACCTGCCCGTCTCCTTTAGCTAGTGCCCAACAACCATGCAGTCAATGCCTTTTACCCAGTTTACCCACTTTCTTCCCCTTTCCCTTCTGGTAAGTTTTAAGCTTTTTTGGTTCTATTTCTTTTTTGTAATTAACTGTTCTTTTTTTTTTTTTGGGTCACACCCGGCAATGCTCAGGGGTTTCTCCTGGCTCTGTACTCAGGAATTACTCCTGGCGGTGCTCAGGGGACCATATCGGATGCCGGGGATTGAACCTGGGCCGGCATGGGCCAGCCGCGTGCAAGGCAAACGCCCTACCCGCTGGGCTATCGCTCCAGCCCTAACTGTTCTTTTATATATATAGTTAATCAATTTGATCCAAAGATGATTTGAACTCTTGTGTATTTCCATGTAGGTTATCTGTGCTGTCTGAGTCACGTCAGCAGTGTTTCACAAAGCGGGCAGTGCCTGGGGGTGGGCATGGGGAGTGGGGTAGAGGAATACCGAAAAGCTCCAGGGCTGCTGGTGGTATAGCCTTGCGCTCAGTTGTGTTGGGGGTGCAAGGGAGGATGCTTTCTGGGATTCATTTTTCCTTAAAGGAGGTGGATTCCAGTGCCCGACACATTCAAAAGAGCAAGAACAACAAGAGCTGGCGTGGATGTGGGGAAAAGGGGACACTCATCCATTGTTGATGGGAATGCCGGCTGGTACAGCCTTTCTGGAAAACAATATGGACATTCCTCCAAACACTAGAAATTGAACTCCCATTTGACCCAGCCATACCACTCCTGAGAATATACTCTGGGAAACCAAAAACACGCAGCGGAAACACCATCCCTACTTTTATGTTCATAGCAGCATTATTCACAATAGCCAGAATCTGGAAACAACCAGAGTGCAATGACTGGATAAAAAGCTTTGGTGCATCTACACAATGGAATACTATGCAGCTGTCAGGAAAAATGAAGTTATAAAATTTGCCTATAAATGGATGGACATGGAGAAGATTATGTTGAGTGAAATTAGCCAGAAGGAGAGAGACAGATACAGAATGACTGCATTTATTTGCATGGCATAGATATATATGTGCATACTGTGATGCCAATATCCAAGGTCAAGTGAAACATGACCTTGTATCAGGAGGTCTTGTCAAGGGTGGAAATTGTCGCAAACGTGTGGGAGTCAGAGGCTGGGTAGGACAGAGAATGGAACAGTGTGCTGACAATTGTTGAGGGTACTAGTGCCAACCTAGAACTGAGCATTAAATACAGGCAAAAGGATACACATGACAACCCTTTAATGTATGTTCTGTAGTCCATAGTCTGGAGGAAGGAAGGGAGAGAGAGAGAGAGAGAGAGAGAGAGAGAGAGAGAGAGAAAGAAATGGGGAACCTGCCATGGAGGCTGGCTGGGGAGGGAGGAGGGAACCAGGTAGTTGGTGGTAGGAGATGGGCACTGGTGGAAGGATGGGTGCTGGAACACTGTATGACCAAAACCCAGGTATGAACTTTTTAATTGTGTATCTTTGTGATTGTGTATCTCCCAGTGGTATAATAAAATACTTAAAAAATAATTAAAAAAATTTTTTTAAAAAGGAGGTGGATTTACAGGTGCAGGGCTCTTGAGTAATTTGCTTTCTGGAAAGGGAGTAGTGGGTCAGATAAGATCAGGAGCTTTGGCCCAGAGCATCAGCAGCTTTTGTCTTACATTCCTTCCTTCCGCAGTGTTTCTCCAAGTACTTCTGGTCCATGGTTGTCCTTTTGTGTAAGAAAATGGTTTCATTTTCAGAGTATCTAGGGCTGAGTCCTCTTGGGAATACGGAGACATTGATTATTCTAAACTTGGCTGAGGCGGGAGGGAGAGTGAAAGAGTATACAATGATCTTTCTCAGCAGTGCAAAAATTACATTCTGCCGCTCTCCGTCACTTTTCTCCATGTGCAGGGGCCAGCCAGCGTCAAGGTGGGTGGGTGCTAGGTCCCAGACTCTGCTCCTCCCTCCCCCAGCTCTGGGACCCTTCCTGATGATGTCCTCCCTCCCCAGACAGAAACCCCACCCTGAGTCTGAGAAGCATTTTCTTGCTTTAGTAGATAATTTTTAAAAAATGGGTTTTTATTCCTAAACAAAACCATATTGTTTTTTCCTGTTTTAAGTTTTATGTACTAGAATCAACCTCTGCTGTCTGCAATTAGCTTCAGGAAGGCAGAGTCACTGGGGATGTGTTGACTCAGTGAGTGAGAGAATAAATGAAGGAAAAACAAAGAATGAAGGGATGGATGAAGGCTAGTTTTCTCTGGCCTCTCCCTTATCAGTGAGTGTGGATGGGCCCATCATGAATGCAGAATGGACTACGGGCTGCCTGGATACCGTCTGCTTCCGGTTTCAGGCGAGCATCTCCTGGCCAGGCATTTTTGCTTTATATTTTTTTGAATTGAATCACCGTGAGATATAGTTATAAAGCTGTTCATGTCAGGCTTCGGCATACAGTGGTCCAGCACTCATTCCTCCTCTAGTGTACATTTCCCACAAACTGGGGATCACCAGTAGCCCCAGTACCCCCCACACACACACACTGCTTGTCTCTGTGCTCGTGTTCTCTCTCTCTGTCTCTCTCTCTCTCTCCTTCCCCCTCCCCCTCCAGTTTTTGCGGCATTAAGATTTTGCAGTACAGATACTGAGAGGTTATTCTGTTCATTCCTTTACCTATTTTCAGCATGCAGTTCTACCCAAAGTGATCGTTTCCAACTATCTTTGTCATAGTGGCCCCTTCTCTATCCAAACTGCTTCTACCCCACACTTGAGGCAGGCTTTGGATGACTGTTGGCACATTCGTGTTCAGATGCAGACTGGAAACTCTCCAGCGACCCCCCATGCTAAGGGTGCAGGCCCACCCTCCTAGCTCTAGCTCCCTGGGATTTCGTGCCTGGCCAGGTTCCAGGGGGTTGGCTGCTCTCCAGGAGGTTCCCAAACATTACGTAACTACTTGGATTTATCTATTGTCTCATTTGCAATTCTGAGTTCTGCCACAGAACTCACATCCTGGGTTAACTGAATAGTATAATTTTCCATCTGCATGACATTCTTCCTTATTTTGTTAGTGGTTTATTAAAAGATACATTGCCAAGAAAGGGTTTTGTTTACATAGTAATTCCATATTATCTTCCCTGTAAATTCCATGCAATTCTATGTGTCTTTTCAAGGACGGGTGCTTATTCCTGACTATTATTTTCAAAGGGTTGGTAAAGCTTCTTGATTTTAGGTCACTGAGAAATGCTTGTTAGGCAGACAGAAAACCTCCCTCCCTTGTTTGGCTTTCCTGTGCTCCTCCTCATACCTTTTCACAGAAATGATAGCACACGCTACACAGTGGGCCTGACATTTATTTTAAAATATTTCCTGAAGATTATTCCATAATAGTGAATAGAGCCTGCTGTTCTTTTTAATGGTCATGTAAGAATCCCTTCAATTTGCATGCTAAGTGTTGAAAAGTAAATTAATACTTTTTAACATTTTTGCCACTAAGTAGAATGTGGATTGATAAATGTACACAATGCATACTACGGTAGGCAGAGGAGGGCCCTCCCCCAAAATGCCCATGGTCAAAGGCCCTAAACCTATGGCTGTGTTACTGTATTGTGTTCCAGACCATGACCAAGTGGAATGATGGGAGAAAATGGAGTTTAGCTTCCTGTGAGCTGAGCTAAAGGTTAAGATTATCACGGATGCTAAGAGCCAGCCACTCTATGGGATTCCAGGATCTTCAAACACCCCTGAGGGAGGAAAAAGCATCATTCTCAGTGTCAGTGTGGAGAGATACAGCATAGATTTGATCAGCCAGTTCTGGCCTGACTAGGGAAGGGATTAGGGAGCTGGGAAGCATCTATAACCAGTTCAGAGGCAAGTACTGGGGTGTCCCGACCTTGGTGGGGAAGGCCCACATTTTAACACAAAGCACTGATACTGTGGTCATTTGTTGGAGCAGGAGTCGAGAACTGTTGTGTGTCATAACACTTGCATGGCAGACGGCATGTAACTGTCTCCAAGATCAGAACTAGAACAGTTCCCGCCCCTGTGCATCCCTTCCCAGTCACGCTGCCCTCACCCTGCACTCTGTCCCCTGCTTGACTTCATGGACCTTTGCTTTCACTTACACCTTTACCCCATGTAATGATTCTTAAACATGCAAGTTAGCACTTCCTGTCTGGAGAACATGCAGAATCGAAATCAGTCTACGTGGCTTGTCCGTGTTGGTGCTTATTGCTCCATTTGTATTTCCCTTTCATTGCAGTACAGTGTTTCCCTGTTGGTGAGTAAATATTCAGAGACAGAACAGTGGGGAAGGTCAGTGTGATGGGTCTTAAGGACAGACCACTCAAGATACATGAAGTTTACCCACATCCCCATCAACAGCCTTCTTTTTTGGATATACACACCGAACACTCACTGCAAGGATGCAGAGGGCATGAGTAGATCAGCTACGAGGATATGGGCCTTGGGCGTGTGAGGAAGGCTCTTGAGAGAAAATGACCCTGGATGTATTTGTTTATGAAGGAGCAAACAGGGGGGCAAGGAAGGCTAGTGGCTGGGCATTCCGGGATGAAAGCACCTCGGGGTAATACACAGCAGATGCATGAAATGGCATGTCCTTGGGGTGTGATAGCCAGGGACTGGACAGAGAGACTCAGAATGGAGGCAGGCAGGGTCAGGGAATCAAGGTGGAGGTGGGAGGTATAGGCGGGACCCATGTGGAGGGCTTCCTCCTGGGTGCGAATGGGGTTGTCGCTGAAGGGTACTCAGCCTGTAGGCCACTTCTCTGGGTCACAAGATGGCCAGTGTAACACCGTCAAACCCTTTCCAGTTAACCTGAAACTGAAATCTTATTGTCAAGTTTCCATTCTTGGTGGTAGTTAAACCTGTACATGAGATATTTATAAAGGGCCACTGATGGCCTGATCTAGGTCTTGAAACTGCTCTTTGCTTGCTCTCGAATTTCCAATGAAACGTGTTCACTCCTCATTTTAATCATGAAGATTACCTTTCTAAAAGCAGCCGACAGTGAGAGACCCATATTTGGGGTAGATCACCATATGGAAACAGCAAAGGAAGTAACACGTTCTGCTTCCAACGGTGAGAGGCACCGCTAGCTCACTTGCCACTGAGGGGCTTGGTGCGCAGGGAAGCAGCGTGATAGGGAGGGTGCCGGGCGCACCAGCTTCCTACTAAGATTCAATTAGGATGAAACCTCATTGTCCATTTTATTCTGTACAGGATAAGGGGAGAGCATGAGAACTTTTAGCGTAATTCAGGGGTTTAAAATTTTACCATCACTTAACTCCCCCCAGTCATTAAAACTGTATCTTGGGTGTTGGAACATTGTCTGCCTGAAACTGAATTATTAGCAGGATTACAAATCATGGTGTCTAAGTAAAAATTGAAAAAATTCACTTTTCTGAGTTTTCAGAGTAATAAGTGATCCTCTGTATATTGGTAGGCTTTCTTTTTAAAAAACTCATTAGTCTACAACCTCACAAAAACATAAAATTTCTTAATCCTATAAACCAGAATTTATCCAAAGTCAGGCAAATCATGCATCAGGAGGGTTTGTCAAAGGTGGAAATTACCACAAACATGTGGGAGGTTAGGTAAGACAGAGAAGGGAACAGTGTGCTAATAATTGTCGAAAGTGCTAATACCAACCTAGAACTGAGCATTAAATACAGGCAAAAAGATACACATGATAACCTCTAAATGTATGTATTGCAATCCACAATGTGTAAGAGAAGGAAGAGAGAAAGAGAGAGAGAAAGAGAGAAAAGAGATTAAGAACCTGCCATAGAGGCAGGCTAAGGAAGGGAGGAGGGAGTCGGGGACATTGGTTGTGGGAAATGGGCACTGGTGTAGGGATGGGTGCTGGAACACTGTATGGCGAAACCCAAACATGAACATCTTTGTAATTGTATATCTCACGGTGATTTAGTAAAATATTTTTAAAAAATATATTTCTTGATTTTTGCTATGTTTACTTTCAGTTATATTTTCAGCTATCCAATTTTCAAAGGAAGAATACAGAAAGATATATATAAAATACCTACTCATAGCCCAGATCTAAGGAAATGCAAGGGCCAGGGATGTGACTCAGCAGCAAGGCCACAACTTGTGTACGTGAGACCTGGGTTCAGTTCTGGAACAAGGAAGGAAAGAGGAAAAGAAGACGGGAAAAAGAAGATGGGAGAGAGGGAAAGTGGGAAGGAAGGGGTGAAAGAGGGTAGGGAAAGAGGAAGAGAAGGTGGTAGGGAGAGAGGGAAGGAGAGGGTGAGAGAGGAAAGGGAGGTAGGGAAGAGAAAGGGAATAAAGGAAGGAAGAGGGGGAGGGAAAGAAGGAAAAGCTAAGTCCATGGCTTGGTCACGGAGACAGCACCACATGTAAATATAACGTGATAGCAGCGCTTACTGCAGTAAGATGACTTTTAAAATTTGTTTGGTTCCAAAGTTCTTATAGAGAAAGTAAACTAGCACTGCCTAGAATTGCCTAAAATTTAGAAAAACAATAATAATGTGGAAGATTCAACCATATGTTCAAACTTATTTATGAGCTATAGCAAACACAGACGTGTGATTTTTGGAACATTGGGGGGAAGGGGGTCGATAGCATTCCTAGTTCTTTTCATGAAAGGCAGCAGTAATTCCTGTGCCCTAATCCCTTCCACCCTTCCCTCTCCAAACCCACATCGTGTGTGACCAAAATAAAAGCCCTGATTTCTTTCTAACTACTTTGTCCCACTTATCTATTGCTGCATAACAAACTGTCCTAAATTTAGAGGCTCAAAACACCAGCCGTCGTTTGTTTTGCTCACGGACCTGCAGCGTGGTCGGGATTCGGCGAGGCCGGCTCCTCTGCTCCCCACATGGTGTCTGCAGGAGCTTGACGGTGCAGTCGGATCATTTTCTTGCTCATCAACCCATTGATCCTGCTCTTGGCTGGACCTCAACAGATCCTGTTCCCCAGACCCTTAGCAGGGCCTTCCGCAGTCGCAGCCTGCTTCCTCGCCGATGGACATGGCCGAGCTGTTGACAGGAGAAACCTGGTGCAGTCTGGCATTCCTTTAGCATCTCTGTCTTTATGCTTTGGTGTGAAGCCTACTGTGATCGTATTTTAGTTTTTGTTCTTCCCTCACCCCCACCATTCTCCCCCTTTCCTCCCTATTGCTTTTGGTGTGGTTTCTGTGGTGTCCAGAGAGAATACACTTGGTCACCGAGCTTGCACACTTAAAAAATGTATCTTAGGCGTCATGATTTAGACTATGGATAATGGCAGAGTTTTGTGCACCAAACATTCCAGCACTACGCCCTCCACTAGGGTGTCAGCTTCCCACCACTGTTATCCCGGTGCCCACACAGCTCCCATACCAGGGACCACACATTGGAGTTGTGATGCTCCCCCACACTTGGTTATAGTGCTCTGAGGCATCTCATTCTTTGTTGTGGCACCGACAGTCCAAACCGCAGAACTGCTGGGATTGCAGCTGGCATGTGAGGCAGTGCCAGGGTGCCTCACAGGCCTCACGCTTGCCAGACAGCTCTATGACAGCCCCCCTAAGCCCCCAGCTTTATCCTAATTGATACTTGATAGGCTTCTTGACTAAGGAGGCTTTCCTCGATTCTAGAAAAATCCTCACCATTCATCTCTCCATCATTGTTTTCTTTCCATTATTTCATTGTGTCCTCCAGGGATTTCTTTTAGAGACATGTTTTGTTTTAGAGATAAGGTCAGTGTTGTTCAGGATCTACCCCTGGAGATGAGATGTAAAGATTGTGGACAGTCAGATTTAGCAGGAGTCAGTAGCTTCTGAGGAACGGTGAAACTTAGAGGCACTAAGTCTCTCTTCTTCCTTCTATAACCTTGGCTTCTCTTAGTACTGATCAACTTCAGTCTTCCCTCTCTGGAGAGTGTGAAATAGATTATTTATGTGGTTTTGATTAGCATTTTTGCAGTAACTACTGAAAATAGCGCCCTATATTGATTGGTGATTTGTGTATTGCCTATGCCGTTCCTATTTGCCCTTTGCCCACTTACCTATTGTCTTGTCTTATTGTTGCATAGCCGTCCTTGGATGCTTGCTCTTGGTCTTTACGTGTAGTGCAAGCATCGACTGCCCCTTTGGTTTCCTCTTTCTGCTGTTTCTGTGCTGGGTTTAGTGCCTAAGATGCTTTTTTCATTCTAGTATATGTGCTGCCTAAGTGAGCACTGTTTTTTCATTCTAATATCAAGATTAGCCATCTTTTACTTTATTGTGTGTATAATTTATGCCATTTATATTATTTATGATCCTTTTATGAACACAAAATGGATGGAAATATGGTTGTCTTCTGTCTCCTAAGAAGTTTTCTAATTTACCATCATGTTTAAGTCCTTGCTCCAACTTAAGTTAATTTTTGTGCAGAGCAAGCAGGCAGTCACAAGCTCTCCTGCTTTGCTTTAGCTCCTGATGGTTCTTACAAATACTGGAAACAGTAAACATTTATTCTCTGACAGTCCTGAAACTTGCAAGTCTGAAATCAGTTTTATTTGTGTCAAGACTAGCTTCTCTGGGCGGAAGTGGGGGAATCCTTTCCTCATCGCCCCAGCTTCTGTGGTCACCCACATTTGCGGTCAGCAGCATTTGTTGGCCTCTGGCTCTCTCACCCTCGCTTCTCCTTTGCGTGTCCTCTTGGTTTCCGTCTGCATTCCTCTTAGACGCTCGGGCAACCATGATCATTCAGGAGAATCTGCTCATCTCAGAATTCTTAACTCTGTCACATCTTTTTGCCATATAATACTCAGTTTTGCCACAGAAGGTAAAGTTTGTTGGTTCTAGCAATTAGAACATGAGTCTTTGTGGTTCATTATTCAGCCTACCACAGGTTCCTTATGGATATGTCCAGATGTCCCCGCACTTTATATCAGATGCTGCCCATAATGATATTTCACCCCTGCTCCATAATCAGCCAGGCTTACACAGGTGTGTGCACTTATTCTCAGGTCTGTATTCTGCTTTATTAGTCATTTTGTACTTCTTGCCCCAGTACCACACCATCTTAATCACGGTAGTGTATGGTAGGTCTTAGTATGCTAAAGGGAATTTCCTGTCACCTTTTGAGTTCTCACTTGCATTTTATAGCTAACCTTTCAAATTTTACACAAATTCAACTTGATCTTATTTTGCTTGATATCAATGATAAATGCCATTGTCATTGAAATTATATTCTATGGATAGTTTAATGGTGGGAAATGGACAATTTTATGGCACTTAAAAGTACCTTTTCAAGAACATAGTCTTCACCTATTTAGATCTATGTTCATAACTTTCAATATGGTTATATAATTGGGACTTTGAAAGTTTTAAGAATATTTTCATTAGAAGCAGCCAGGCCTGAGCTGCCCAGTGAAAGGGGGAGGCGTGAACACCCCTTTGTGTCCCGTCCCTGCCTGGCCCCAGGAGCTGGGGAACTGGGGTGACCACTGAGACTCAGTGGGAAGAGGAGCCGGGGCCAGCATAGCAGGGGCGGGGGTGCATTTCCCGGTGCAAGGCTTGATGGGGGCTGGAGTTTACTGGGGAGAGACTCGGACGTGTGTTCACCAGGAGGGCAGCGAGGCTGATGCCAGAGATGCAGCTGAAGCCGGCGAGACAGATACTGTGGGAAGGGAGGTGCCAGGCCAGGATGCCGAGACTTCGGCGTCCATTTTCACCGCTTTCATTTGGTCTGGTGGCGAACGAGCACCAGATTCCGCGCGTAGGCCCACGGGAAAGGAAAACCAGGAATTCTCCCGCTCTAAATGAGAGACGCTTTGCTTTATGGTTCTTTCCCCTTGTGTCTTTGTCTAAATCCCCACATGTGTTAATGGATCTCCCAAATGCATGGAGTTTGTATCCATTTGCTCTTTCACAAGTGTGGCTGGTTTCTGTCTGTCCAGAAGCCCCGAGAGCTGAGCCCTCGCCCTTGTTAGCTCTGGGACGGTGGGAGTGAGGCAGATCTGGAGACCTCCGCTTTGTTGTTGCTGTCATTTGGGGCCACACCCGGCGATGCTCAGGGCTTATTCCTGGCTCTGCAGTCCAGAATTCTTCCAGACCATGCGCAAGAGACTCACAGACATGGGGCAGAGCTGCTACTGGCTCTCCCTGTGCCCAGCCGCTCACGAGGTGCCCAGGAGGGATGGCGGGTTCTAGTCCTGGCCTGCCACCCCAGCAGAGCCTTGCAACGAACCCCCACTCCATGAGGGCCTCCATTTTCCACATCCGACTTCTCTCTCGCCAGAACTCCACCCAGCAGACCAGCCTATCACAGCCCGGCTCACGTGGCCGCAAGCGGCCGCACGGTTCATCAATAAATGCTTGACTTAGAGATGACTGCAAGAGTATGCTACCTACACGGCAGAGCCTGGCAAGCTACCCATGTCGTATTTGATATGCCAAATACCAGTAACAATTATAGACCTCATTCCGGAATGGATTGAGGCTCTTTATGTTCCTGGAGTAAGCAGATGCCCTTGGGCTCTACTAGCATGAGACAGGACATATTGGAGATATTACTGGGGCCCGCTCGAGCAAATCGATGATGAATGGGAAGACAGTGATACAGTGATTCATTAGGTTTATTTCTAAGTATTTTGTTGCTATTTTAAATAATATCTTGAAGTTAAAATTTCCAATTATTATTGCAGTTAGAAATGTACTAAGTGGACTAGTATGAACTAGTATATATTTCCATTGTATATTGATTTAATAATTATCAGTCTTAATTTAAAATTTAAATTAAAATTTAATTAATACTAATTTTAAATTTGTACATACTCTTTAGGAATATTCCTAAAATAGATGAATAAAAAAAAACTCTTGTTTTTCCTGGTTATCCTATTTTGTCCATAGACATTCTTCTTGTTTTGCTGCACAGGAATTAAGTATAACTATTACAGTAGATATCTGAGTATCTGAGATGTCAAGTTTTTTAAGTCTGTGGTTACCTTTGCAGGCATTTAATGTAATTTAATCATATAAACCTATTGGATTCAAGGATTTTATGGCTATTAAAGGAATTCTTATAGTAAATCTCTCTCATATATATGTACATATATATACATATATATATATATGAAACCAGGATGCTAATCATAGATGAAAAGATATGTTTAAATTTTTTTCTCAAAGCTATCCTTAGGGATGACTGATTCTCCACGTTTTCCCTCTTGCTGACTTTTGCCAAGACAAGAAAAATTCCTGCTTGGAAATTTTTGTGGAAAAGTAGCATTTGTCATGTCTAAATTTTAATTTAGACTAACTCTTGCAATAGCCTGGCTGGATGTTGTTTGTACTGCCATTCTGTCCTAAGTAAAAGAAGTGGCTAGACAACTCCTTGGAATTAATAATTCTCAGAGAAGCATTGACTCTCTGCTTTATTACAGTACTTCTTCTTGTCTGTCTGTCTTTATTCCTTTCTTCCTTTCCTCCTTCTTTCTTTGTTATTGAGGAAGGCAGTCAAGGTAACAGATGGGGAAGCTTTAAGCCTGACAGTTATAAATAGTCTTGCAGTTAATCCACAATATATTTGCATTTCTCTTTCTTTGCCATTTTGAAAGTTGGATTTCTGTCAAAATGCTTTTCTCTTGACCAACGAGTACAAATCATTGCCAGCAAATTAGAACTCTGAAATTATGCAGTAGAGTGATGAGAGCGATCAGTTTGGTCTTTGAAATTTTGACTTATATTCTAGGGCAGTGTTTCTCAAACTTTTTCTTTTTATTTATTTGTTTGTTTACTTGTTTGTTTATTTATTTACTTGCTTTTAGGGTCACACCTGGCAATGCTTAGGGGTTACTCCAGGTGATGCTCGGTGGGACCATAGGGATGCCTGGGATCAAACCTGGGTCAACTGTGTGCAAGGCAAATGCCTACCTGCTGTTCTGTCACTCTTGCCTCCATCTCAAACTTTTTCTCTTCTTGACCCCCTTTGACCTTGTTTCCTTCTTGTGACCCTGCCCATTGGTTGGCTCCCTTGTCTCATGCTGTGACTCCTCACCTATGCACCTTTCACCTGTGGCCTCTTTGGAATATGCTGGGGGGCCCCAGTGGGATCATATGTCCCTGGTTGAGAAATGCTGTCCTAGAGACTGTCAGCATAACAACTGACCATCAGATAAGTATCTTTTCCAGCAATCAGATGGACTGAGGAAAACCCTGGAATGAATCAGCATCACACTATTGTTAAGATTGCTCATGTTTCTTATGATTCTAACATCCAAGGTCAGGCAAAACATGAACCAGGAGGTCTTGTCAAGGTGTAGTCTACCACAAGTGTGTGGGAGTCAGAGGTTAGGTAAGACAGAGAAGACAACAGTGTGCTAATAATTGTTGAAAATGATAATACAAGCCTAGGACTGAGCATTGAATATAGGCAAAAAGATACACCGGATAACTTCTAAACGTATATATTGCAGTGCACAATGTGTAAGAGAAGAGAGAGAGAGAAGAGATAAAGAACCTGCCATAGAGGCAGGCTAGGGGAAGGGGGAGGAATTGGGGTTATTAGTGGTTGGAAATGGGCACTGATTGGGGAATGGGTGCTGGAACACTCTATGACTGAAACCGAACATGAACATCTTTGTAATTGCATATCTCATGGTAGTATAATAAAACATTTTTATCGATGATGGATAAAGAAGCTTTGATACATCTACACAATGGAATACTATGCAGCTATTAGGAAAAATGAAGTTATAAAATTTGCCTATAAATGGATAGACATGGAGAAGATTATGTTGAGCGAAATTAGCCAGAAGGAGAGAGACAGACACAGAATGACTGCATTTATCTGCATAACATATATATGTACATATTAAGATACCAATATCCAAGGTCAAGTGAAACATATATCAGGAGGTCTGGTCAAAGGTGGAAATTATCATAAACGTGTGGGAGTCAGAGGCTAGGTAAGACAGAAAATGGAACAGTGTGCTAACAATTGTCGAGGGTACTAATGCCAACCTAGAACTGAGCATTAAATAGAGGCAAAAAGATACACATGACAACCCTTTAATGTATGTTCTGTAATCCATAGTCTGGAGGGGAAGGAAAAGAGAAAGAGAGAGAAACGGAAAGAAATAAAGAACCTGCCATGGAGCAGGGCTGGGAGGGGGAGGGAACCGGGACGTTGGTGGTGGGAGATGGGCACCAGTGGCGGGATGGGTGCTGGAACACTGTATGACCAAAACCCAAATATGAACTTTTTAATTGTATATCTTTGTAATTGTAAAAATAAAAAAATTAAAAAAAACAAAGCAGTTATTACAAAGAATATTCACAGATTGGAAGAAAATATTTTCCAAAATAGTCTGATAAGGAGTTATTATTCAAGATATATAAGGCACTGGTAGAACTTTCCAAGAAAAAGAAAATCTAACGACATTAAAAATGAGGAGAAAAAATGAACAGAAACTTCCTCAAAGAAGAAATGCAAATGACCAAAAGGCATATAAAAAATGCTCCTCATCGCTAGTCATCAGGAAGATGAAAATCAAAGTAACAATTATATGACTGAAACTCAATCATGAACAGCTTAGTCTATCTCATGGTGATTCAACAATAAAATTATAATAATAAACCCCCCAAAAAATAAAAAATAAAAAATAAAACATTTTTTAAAATCTTAAAAAAAGATTGCTCATGTTTCTAATAATCAGAATGATACTTGATTATTAAATGAAGAACTGATGAGCACTGTGAGGCCAGCAGCAGAGGCCAGCAACACAGAATCAAGTATCCCTGTCTTTAAAGCATTTAGAACATCATAGAAACAGAAGTAGCAGACTATAGTAGAACAGAAATTCTCACAAGATATAACAATGAAATGAAACTTGGTTGTTCAGTTTATTTTCTGTACTCTATAAAGTCTAACAGCACTGACATTATTATTTTAGCCTTCAAAATACAAAACAAAGCAAATCTATCATTTGTCTCCTTAAAAGACCTTGGATCTTAAATGGTATAAACCTAAGATAAACCTCTTAAAGGATCAGAGATTTTCAAAAGTGATAATCTTACTCTCAGGGTGAATGTGGAAATATAGAAGTCTTAAATACTGTTGATATTTGTCTGCAAATTAGTTCAGGTCCCCGGTCCGGGAGGGCATTCTGGCCATAGCTGTCAAATGTCAAAGTCCTTTGCTCTGGCAATTCTACAGTGTCTACAAATCCAGTAATGATGTGCAAGATCATTTGAATCACCTCTCTTTCTGAGAACAACCAAGAGAGCATGGCCAAATAGTTTAAACCTGTTTTGAAGACACAGGATCCACCTGGACACCAGAGAATTAGAACAAAACCCAGGCAAAGAAAAACATGACAGCCTAAACTTGGGATCACAATCCTTGGGAAAAAGAAGATAGGAGGTATCAATTTTCCCAACATCAAACTCTACTGCAAAGCAGTAATTATCAAAACGGGATGGTATTGGTATAGAGACAGACCAGTAGACCTATGGAATAGAACTAAATATCCTGAAACACACTCTTCAATATACGGTCGCTTAATCTTTGATAAAGGAGCAAAAAATATTAAGTGGAGCAAAGAAAGCCTTTTCAACAGGTGGTGCTGGAAAAACTGGGCAGCTACATGTAAAAATGAACTTAGACCTTTTAACACTGTGCACAAAGGTCAGATCAAACTGGATCAAAGATCTCAACTTCACTTCATTTCACTTGTCTTCCCTTTGTTCATCAATTTGCTCGAGCGGGCACCAGGAACATCTCCATACGTCCTGTTGCAAGCGAGTGTACCCCAGGGGGCATCTGCTTGCTCCAGGAACAGGAAAAGCCTTAAACCATTCTTTCAGGTCATGGGAATGAGGTCGATAATTGTTACTGGTTTTTTGGCATATCAAATAAAACTTGAGTAGCTTGGCAGGCTCTGCAGTGTAGGTGGTATACACTCAGTAGAAGTCTCTTATCTCAAGCATTTACTGATGAAACTCAATGGGGAAAGATCAGGTTTTCTCTAGGGTGGCGCTCTGAGGAGCTAAGGAGTCTGGATGTTGAAAATCATACATAAATCCTTAAGGTACATAGAAGAAAACATAGGAAAAACACTTTACGGCATTGAATCTAAAGACATTGTCAAAGATGAAACAGCACTAACAAAGCAAATGGAAGCAAAGATAAACAAATGGGATTATATAAAACTGAAAAGCTTCTGCACCTCAAAAGAAACAATGACCAAAATATAGAGACAGCCCACAGCCTGGGAAAGAATATTCACTTAGTTTCCATCCAATAAGGGGTTAATATTCAGGATATGTTGGGCACTGGTAGAACTTTACAAGAAGAAAACAGCCAACCCCATCAAAAAATGGGGAGAATAGAGGCAAAAGGATACACATGACAACCTTTTAATGTATGTTCTGTAATCCATAGTCTGGAAGGGAAGGAAAAGAGAAAGAGAGAGAAAGGGAAAGAAATAAAGAACCTGCCATGGAGCAGGGCTGGGGAAGGGGGAGGGAACCGGGGATGTTGGTGGTGGGAGATGGGCACTGGTGGAGGGACGGGTGCTGAAACACTGTATGACCAAAACCCAAGCATGAACTTTTTAATTGTATATCTTTTTATTTGTATATCTCACGGTGGTATAATAAAATACTTTAAAAAAAAGAAGTCAAAAAAAAGCAATGAATTTTAAGGCTATTTGGTAACTTTCCAAAATATAACTTAATTTTTTAAATAAAATATATATTATCAAAAAAAAATAAAAAATAAAGAGTCACTATTAAAAAGCAAAAAAAAATGGGGGAGAAGAAATGAACAGAAACTTCCAAAAAGGAGAAATTTGAATGGCCAAAGGCATATAAAAAGGTGCTCTTCATCACTAATTATCAGGGAGATGCAAATCAAAACAACAATGAAGTATCATCTCACACCACAGAGACTGGCACACATCCAAATGAGCAAAAGCAACCAGCGCTGGCTGTGGATGCGGGGAGAAAGGGACTCTTATCCATTGTTGGGAGTGCTGACTGGTCCAGCCCTTGTGGAAAACAATATGGACATTCCTTCAAAAACTAAGTAGTGAGCTACCATTTGTCCCAGCAATACCACTCCTGGAAATATACCCTGGAGACCCGAAAACACACAGAAGAAACACTATCTGCACTTAGATGTTCATCACAGCACTATTCACAATAGCCATAATCTGGAAACAGCCTGAATGCCCAAGAACAAAAGACTAGCTAAAGAAACTGTGATACATCTACACAATGAAATACTATGTGGCTGTCAGAAAAGACGAAGTCATGAAATTTACATGCAAATGGATGGACATGGAGAGTATCATACTGAGTGGAATTAGTCGTTCATCGATTTGCTCGAGTGGGCACCAGTAACATCTCCATACTGACAGATAGAGAATGACTGCATTCATTGGTGGTATATACATATATACTAGTGCTCTACTAATTATGGGAAATGTTAGTGCCACACTAGAACTGAACATTGAATGTACACAAAGGGATTTACGTGATAATCCCTAAATGTCTGTAGGGCAAGCCACAATGTGTAAGATAGAGAGAGAGAGAGAGAGAGAGAGAGAGAGAGAGAGAGAGAGAAATAAGAGAAATAGTACCTGCTATAGAGGCAGGCTGGAGCAGGAGGGAGGGAACTTGGGAATATTGGTGGCGGGAATGGGGCACTGGTGGAGGGACGGGTACTGAAAAAATGTATGACTGAAACCCAATCATGAACATGTTTTTAATTGTATATCTCACGGTGGTATCATGAAAAATTAAAAACGAAATAATGGGTGTTGGAATATCGTTTAATTGAACCCCAATCATAAAAAACTTTGTAACTGTATCACAGTGATTCCATTAAAAATAAATAAACAAAAAGGGGGAAAAAGCATATGTTTGAAAGAGAACATAAATGATCAAATTAACTTATGTACCTTTAAAAAAAATGGAAACACACTAGCCAGTACTGTAAAGATACTGTTCTGTGTTCACACTCGGCTGCCGTGTGTGTAGAATCGTGACTGCTCATTGGTGGGCCCTAGTACCTGTATAGGAAAGAAACTCGGGAGTGAGGGTCGGATAAGACCCTGGACTCAGGTCCCTTTGTACAGTCTCCCTAGGGTCTCAGGAAGGGCACACTGAAGACAGTGTCCCTCCCTTGAGCCCCCCCAACCTCATTTTATAAGAAACATTGCTTAGTGGTCACTCTCACTTAGATGAATTTCCGTACAAGATACTAAAGAATGCTAGTAAAATTCAGTTCACTTTAATTATCAAAATGAGAAAACGTCCGACTGAAATATCAGCATAAAGTGCAAAATAAGCTATTCCCTGAAGGGAAGAGCCCAGTAGCATTTGTTCCCCAACAATATGCCAAGTCTTAGGCTTTGGTTAAATTGCGGCTCCCTGTGTCCGGCACAGAGTTCATGCTGAAATCGTGATAGCTGGCCTGAGAGCAGGTCTTGGGGACTCAGGGGGCTAAGACCTTATTTAGGGTAGTAAAGTCTGGTTTGGTTTCCTAGGCCGGGAGAGCCGGATGCCCCTTCGAATCAGAGGGGAGGGCATGGGGCCGAAGATTCAGTTTAACTTCGAGTTGCTGGACATTGGAAAAGTCTTTGTTGGATCTGTGCATTGTTACGAGGTAAGCCTAGAACTGTTCATTCAGACCAAGAGTCGAGATTGACATAGTGTATGTTCATTAAGTAAGAGCTGCACTATCTGTGCTCGCACCTGTCAGCCCTACCAGGGACTTTAATCTTTCTCTCTTATCTTGCTCCAGAAGCAACTTTTTCACCCTTTCAACCTCTTCTAACTTTACTGAAAAATAAGAAGTATCAAATGAATTAGTTGTAGCCTCACCAGAAATATCTCTCCCCATCTGTTTAGTAGCTTTTTGTCAGACAGCATAAACCCTGTGGATACGAGGAGAGGGAACCTTTCTGCTTCCAGAATGCCCTAAGGTGATGCTGTTTGCACACTGCAGAATGGTCTCTGCTTCTTGGTCATCCTCATCCGTCGTGGCTCTGGAGGTGACCACTTAGCCTTGTCCTCCAAGTAAAGAGAAAGGGTCTTTTAACAAGATGTACTCCTGGGTTCCTCAAAGAGACAAAATTGCTTTGCTAAATGTATATATAATAGAGTGTTTTGCATTGTATCAAAAGTATGATACGAGCTGGGGAGTCTGGATTCGGGCAGAGCCTCACAAGAAGCCAGAGGAACCCCCACACCATGAGGGCCGCCATTTTCCACATCCGGACTCCCCAGCTCACCAGAGCTCCGCCCAGCAGAAAGGCTGATCTTTCCCGGTTCATCAATAAATTATGCACGAGATGAGAGGTGACTAGAGTATCCCACCCGCACGGCAGAGCCTGGCAAGCTACCCGTGTCGTATATGATATGCCAAATACCAGTAACAATTATAGACCTCATTCCCATGACCTGATGGAATGGTTTGAGGCTCTTCATGTTCCTGGAGCGAGCAGGTGCCCTTGGGCTACACTAGCATGTGGCAGGACGTATGGAGATGTTACTGGTGCCCACTTGATCAAATTAATGAACAACTGGAAGACAAGTGATACAAGTGATCAAAGTATGATCACTGAAGTCATATTTTTGAATGATTCTTAGATTGTAAGTGGCTGCCTTTGGATAGAGGCAGTGATGGCAGCAATTACTTAGTGAGTGGCAGAGAAGTGTCAGATCCATGCAGGCTGCCTCTCCCTGACTGACTGCCTGTCGCTCACCCTTCCAGAAATGTGATAGGCTCTGATTAAACCTCTCACAAACAAGAACTACTGAGTTCAGTAGTTGAAGCCACCATCAGCCTGTATTGAGCACATGCGCACTAGCTCAATGCCACAAAAGCCCCATGAGAAAAGAACAAAGGACTATCCCTGGTTTAGAACAGAGGGAACTGAGCTTATTCAGGTAATAAGCGGTTCAAACCGGGTCCTCTCACCAGCCTGACCAAAGTCCATTTTGGCCCACACCTCTAGTGCTCACCGAGACCTCTAGTTAGTGGGGATGCTCCCGGGAACCGGCACATTCCTCTGGAGGCCTCACAGTAGACACCCATTCATTGTCAGAAGGCAAAGATGGAGCAAGGCACAGGGAGAATACCCCAAGGGAGGCGATGGCCCTGGGGTGCCCGTTCACGTTCCCTTAACTGGTCCGGGCTGGCTGGGAAACGAAAAGAGGACCTGGACTCAGGGCCCAGCAGAGAAATGGAAACAGTTCTGCAAGGCCAGGCTGCTGCGAGTGTTGGCGCGCTGTTGCTGGGGCCCTGTGCCCTCTACTACCTTCCCATCCTGCAGCTCTCTCCAAACCCAGCCCTCAACCTAGGGGTCAGCACTCAGCACAGCCTGGGGGTCACTGCCCGCCTCCCACACACCCAGCCCTCCCAGTCACTGCAGCAACTGGGGCCAAAGTGGAGTAGTGGGAAGATCATGGCGCCATCAGTGTCAGGGTGAAGCCGGACAATATGTCAGAGCATAGATGCCATGCAAAGGTCACACGACCCACAATATGAAGCAGTGGCGTGGGTGCTGCATTGTATTCTCCTGCAAATGGGCACGGGTTATTGAGGGAGGAGAGGAGGGGATTCCTGTAACTGGCCAGTGTGAGTTCCCCTTACTGTGTGCAGACTAAATCTTACGGCTGCCAGATTAGAAAAAGGAGCCAGATTATAACCCATGCAACACAAGTTTCCCTAAATTGCAAAATTAGCCTCTCTCAAATTGAGCATAAGTGTTTCTTTAGACTGCCACCTTCCACCCTCTCAGATTGGGCCAGGGAAACTGGAGTTAAATGAGGTGCCGCAGAAGAGGGGCCAGTATAGAGCTGGCCCTGGCAGAGAAGGGCATGGGAAGGTGCTTCCTAGGGGACCATTTTGCCGCCTCTGCGCATTTAGTGCTGATGCCTCATTGCATCTCTCTCCCAATTTATTATGTTACCTGCTTGAGACAAATCTGAATAACTAGCTCTTGCCCTTCGTCATTGCTGAGCTTAGCAGATACATAAAGAATAAACCATGACCTCAGAGGATACGCTAGTCCCCAGTGTCATTAAAAGGAAGCAAATGAGAGGTGGAGTTTTCGGTTAAAACTTTCCTTCTCTCCGAGGACCCGGGATGCAAGGGGTCATGGCAGCCCTGTCTCAGAGTCCAGGATTCAGAACTGTGTCCCGTTTGACTTGTCGGTTCCGTGTGTGCCATACGTAGGGAATCCAGGGAGAGGAGTGATGTGCATGTTCTCAAATGTGGGAGCCCTAGCATTGTACCCTCAAATCGAGCTGCACAAAGCCAGTATCAGACAGGACCGGATCCTGCAAGCCGCTGTAAACTGCTGAGTGCCTTCTCCTTCAGTCACCACTAGTACAATCCCATCACTTGATTAAAGGCACATTAAAATTTAAACCCATTGTGCTTGACCCTGGAGCTAGAAATAGCAGTTACTGTCATTTATAAGCACAGTGTGCTGGGCACTGTTCTGAGAGTCACATGAATGAATATGTTTCCTCTTCACAGCAATTAGAGTAGTGTTTGGATGTCAGATAGGGGGAAACTGGGACACAGAGAAGCTTGGGTGTTTACCCAAGGTCACACAGCCAGTAGGACAGTGGCAAATTTGGAATTTGAACCTTGGCAGTTTTCTTTTGAAACCCCTAATCGTAATCACTTTTCAACATGATCTTTTCAAATAAAAATAAAAGGGTGAAGCCGGTTCCTACTAGTAGAGAACTTAAAAGAACCAGGAGGTATTAAAAGAACATTGAAAGATGAATAGATTCATCAGGTCACAACAGTGAATAGATTTTGGGAGCTGATTCATCTTTTCTTGGCAGAAGTGATTGCCTTCCTCTGCAGGAGCCCCTGACTCTGTCCTCCACGGGCTCTTGACCCTTCCTGTGTCTCTCAGGCAGCAGCCCATGCACTGGACTTCTCCCACCCACCGGCTGCCATCCAGCATTCCCTGGCTCACCTAGACACTTCTCTTATTACAGCAACACACTGAGTTTAAACTCCGTTAATGCCCATGTGTAATGTCTCTACCCCACCTTTTTATACCTTTGTCACTCTCTTCCCCCATTCCATCACTCGGCTTCCCCCAAACAGGAACCTAGAAGAATCTACAACAAGCTCCCGGCACCAACTCACTCCCTGTCTATTTGGGCTCTGGACTCAGGCTATATCCTAGTGGATGACTCTTCAAGAACAGAAGGGCTAAAAGTTGAAAGTGTGTAATACTTCCCCAGGGCTTTTCCCTTCACCTCTCTAAACACGGCCTCCCTCCTTGGCTTCTAGGCGCCTGACATTTTGGACTCTTTCTGTTCCTTCGTCGCTTCCTGTGCTCCCTCCCACCCCAAAGTCTTGGGTATAACGGGAGGGTTGTTCCTTTGTAAACAGAGAGGATGTGCTGTTCATTTGATGAGGCGGAGGCATTGATGAGGAATAGAGGTCTCAGAAACCCAGACATAGAACTGCCTGGCTGGAATTCAGGTGTGGGGGCAGGGAGGCTAGAATGCAGGTTTGGAGGGAGGGGAGGGGAGTGTTAGCCTGGGCAGGCCGTGGAGGATTCAGAGTGCCAGGCATGAGCTCTTGACATGCCAGAGTAAATATGTGCAGTCTGGTATGGCGAGCACATGGCTTCAGGTTACCAGTGCACGTGATTGTGTCATCTCTGGTGTGGAGCCATGACTTGCACAAGAATGCCCACATCCAGTAGAGTGTGAAATAAAACATGAGCCTCCATAGGATGAAGCCTATCAAATCACTACAAAGAGAATCCTTGCACTCTGGAATCCACAGTAGTGTCTCATTTAGATTCTTCAAACTGCCTTATGGACATAGGCTTAGGAGTCCTTGCCCACTATTCTGACTTGCTTGTCACGTTTGCGCCACTTCATCCAGGCCCTTTGAGCAGATGAAAGAAATGCCTGCTCTGTTGGCGACTTTATAAAGTATTTTAAAGTAACTTTTTAGTAGATGTGATTATGATCATTCATTACAGCATAAGTACAACACATGAATAAATCCATTACTAGAAATACAAAATTCTTTCTAGTTGGGATTCCTGTCTTCAGAAATTCATATCAAGATACCTATGAGTTTCTGCCCTAGAGGTTTTCTTGGTTTTGTCTGGTTTGGGTGGTTATTATTCTTGCCACTGTTTCAATGCTGTTTCAATGTTGGTTTCATACATTAAATAATATAGCCAGATGAGAGTATTTTAAAAATCAATGCATTCTCAACCTTTTTATTTTGCTTCTTTTAAAAACATAGACAATATTGTCCAACAAAGGGAGCATCGATGCCCTCTTCAACCTGCTCCCTCCGGTCTCTGTCTTCGGCAGCTGCTTTACTTTCAGCCCCAAGGAGGGGATCATCGAGCAGGGGTGGGGGTCCAGGCGCTCCAGATCTCCTTCTGCTCCTCCAGCCTGGGCCACTTTGAAGAGATGTTCCTGTTCAATGTCAATGGGTCCCCCGAGCCTGTGAAACTGACTGTTAGGTAAGACCCATCTATAATGAACATAGATTTAATGGAAGTTTTGACTTCCTGCTTTCTTAACCTTCAAACTAGGTCATGTCTGAGATAGCCACTTGTGACTGTCATTGGTATAGACACAGTCACACCAGGGAGTGTTTGGATTTCCTGCCCTGCCTGTATTTGCTTAGCGAACATGTGTGACTTACCACTGTAACATAGATACAAATGCTATTTGGGGATCTGTTTCTGTAAGCCATAGTCTTATATAATAGGGACTTAAACATTAAACTAGTTCCTAGTAATTCTGTTTTAGGATGTTTAGGGAAAATAAGTTATTACACTGTCGCTTCACTTGTATCACTTGTCTTCCTGTTCATCAATTTGCTCGAAGCAGGCACCAGTAACATCTCCATATGTCCTGTTGTGTGCTAGTGTAGCCCAAAAGGCATCTGCTCGCTCTAGGAACATGAAGAGTCTCAGACCATTCCTTCAGGTCATGGGAATGAGTTCTATAATATTATTTATAGATATATA
This sequence comes from Cryptotis parvus, assembly GCA_021461705.1. NCBI lineage: Eukaryota > Metazoa > Chordata > Mammalia > Eulipotyphla > Soricidae > Cryptotis > Cryptotis parvus. The sequence goes on along the minus strand of JAJIBD010004575.1, from coordinate 200,219 downwards.
ATATAATAAATAATATTTATAATATTATAAATAATATAATAAATAATATAATATTACACTATAGCTAAGTAAAATCTTCTTGACTAAGCTTTGACTGTTAGTGTGACTGTTATCCCAGCTCTCAGCACCTTGATCTTTCATTTTGATTATTCTATTTGCAATAGCTCTAGTATTGTAAAAGACTCTTCCTGTAGTTTCAGCCTGCCGAGGCTGGCTACTTGGCGCTTTTGTGACAGAGAAGTCGTTTGATGACTTCTCCAGCTGCTTATAATAATTGAATGTCATTAATAGCAACATTTGTCCTCAGGTTTTAAAAAAAGAGTTCTCTGTGGCCAACCCATTAGGCAAAAAGTATAACTTTGGCTTCTGATGCTCAGAAAGTCCTGTCTTTGGAACATATTGCACTTGTGTTTGGATTCCCACGGCAACAGACTGTTAATTGCATGGCAGGCTCTCTTTTTTTATGGTTTCTTCCATCATGACCCACCTGAGCCAGTAACAGAGCTGTCGGTGTGGGAGACAGTGTAGAAAGAGACACATACAACCAGGGGGTATTCTATTAAAACTTGCAAAATCTGCTCAAAGTTAGCAAAAGTGGTTAATATTTCTTCTCAATTCTCCATCAACTAACCCTATTATGGGGTGAATTGTGTCCTCTCAAAATTCCCAAAGTGCACTGAAATCCTAAGTCAGAACACTGCAGAATGTGCAGTTAGAGCTTTTCGAAGCGATTCCGATGGAGCAAGGTGGTATGTATAGGTGGCCCTAATTCGGTAGGAAAGGTATCCTTATAAGAAGGGACATCGGGACAGGCACACGCCTAAGAAAATCCATTAGATACAGAGACAGATGGACACCCCCAAGCCAAGGAGGGAATCCCTCGGAAGAAACCAATGCTGTTGGAACCTTGGTCTTGGCCTTCCAGCTCCGAGCTGTGAGGAAGTGGACTTCTGTTGTTTAAGCCATTCAGTTTGTGATACTTCAGTGTGAAAGTTCTAGCACATAAATTCAACCCTGAATTCTACTTTGTAGTTGAGGCTCTAGCTGAAGACAGTTAGGCAATAATTAATTGTGCATCCTAGATTGGAGGGGAAGAAGTGAAACTCTTTCTCTCTGCCAGTTCTGTGATTTTTTATATAGAAAATCCTAAGGAATCACATAAAGACTATGGTTCTGAAACAATGTATGACCGAAACCCAGACATGAACATCTGTGTAATTGTATTTCTCACGATGGTATAATAAAATATTAAAATTTTTTTAAAAGGGGAGAAGTAGAAAAAAAACAACAATGGTTCAAACAGGTCAGCACCAAGTTGCCACATTACCCAGGAAGCCCTTTCTTAGGTAAATGAAAATGTGCGTCTACATTTAAACTTGTGCATGAAAGTTTAACTTAGACTTCTTCCTGTGTCTATGAATGATGAGTGAATGAGCAAAATGCTGTTAAGACCACTTTTAAAAATATCAGAGAGGGGCCGGAGCAATAACACAGTGGGTAGGGTGTTTGCCTTGCATGCGGCCAACCCAGGTTCGATCCCCGGCATCCTATATAGTCCCTGAGCACTTCCAGGAGTAATTCCTGGGTGCAGAGCCAGGAGTAACACCTGAGCATCGCCAGGCATGACACAAAAGAAAAAAAATTAAAGAACATAGTGCTAAAACATGGTACAGTGGATGACCCTTGAAAACACCATGACAAGTTTAAAAAAAAAAAAGAAAAGAAGTCTGTCAAAAAATACCATGTAACAACATGATTCTGCTTACATGAACTCTGTCAGCTGATTGATAACCACGAGAGCCAAATGCATAGACTGGAATCTGGCAGTGGGTCGTAGGACCTGGGCTGGGGGACAGAGAATGAGAAATAAAGGGGGTGGAGTTTCTTTTTTCAGGTGGTGATTTTTCTAAGATTGTGATGTCTATACATGTCTGTAGATATACAAAAAACTATTGATATGCACACTTTAAATGGTAAAATGCATGGTATATGAGTTAAAGCTAATAGCTGGTAACCAGTTTTTAAAAATCCAGGCCTTTCATATTCAGTATTAGTTTTCTCATGGCCTGAGTGAAATTTCTGAGTCACACCCCTCTTCTCCCCATGCATCACTGCATGTTACTTAGAATGTCTAATGGGTTAAGGTATTCTGGGGTTTTCTACTATGAAAAATAAGATTTAGAAAGATCCAAGGGAACCTCTTCATGCAAGCTTAGACTAGTTCATCCTCCGGCTGTTCCATGATGTTAAATGTCTCGTTCTCTTTTCTGTATATTCCTGCATTCATTTTCCCCTTTGGATGCTTGCTTCTGGTTTCTTTCCAAGGAAAGGAAAGCCTGACTGTAGGAAGAGAGTTTCTGAGGCCTCGCCCCAAGCTTATGAGAATACACTTGTCCAGGTGTCCTTCCCTACTTTGTTTTCACTACTGTTCAATGTTTCATATATCTGTGAAAGTGTTCATTTCAAACCATGAACAATAATTTGGAAAACCTGGCAAATAGCAAATGCCAGTAAATGGTAGCAGGTGAATACATGTGACTCTGCCCTCTGTTACCCACCGCACACTGCTGCTTACGCGCGGCACTGCTGGCCACAGTTCCTTGAGGCTTATGACCAGGAAATCTCTGTATAGTTAATATTGTGGAAGCTGGAAATTTTTTTTCTTTTTTTGTCAAATATTCTGTCCTCAAAGCTATATAACGTGGGTTCATCTGCTACATAAGTTGGTTCATCTTGAAAAATTAGATCAGGAGCTAGAGAGGTAGTACAGTAGGTAGGGCACTTGCCTTGCATGTGGCCAACCCAGGTTTGATCCTCAGCAACGCAGATGTTCCCCCAAACCCTGCTAGTAGTGATTCCTGAGCACAGCCAGGAGTAAGCCCTGAGCATTGCCTTGTGTAGCCCAAAACCAAAAAAAAAAAAAAAAAAAAAGATAATAAAAACCAGAACAGTTATTTTTTGTTGTTGTTGTTGTATATAATCGTCCAACTACCTGACATGGAATTTTAAGGGTTTAGAAAAACAAAACTATAAAATTAATATGATCTTAAAATATTTTCCATGAATAGCCCCATTTTTCATACAACACTGTTATAAAATCTTAGCCATAGCCTAGATATTTGGCATTCAACTTGCTTCACTTACATACCATAACAATGCAATCATTCTATTTCTTAGTCTTTAAAATTATAATTTTAATAGACCCTGGCACTGATGAAGAAACCAATCCTGGCAGAGACTGTCCTACTGTCCAGAATCCCTGTTAACATTAAGTGACCGTATCCAAGTCCAGATGGTGTCCAGTCACAACTCTTAGTTTTCTGCGCCTTTGAACAAATGTGATTTAACTCCACTTCTTTCAATGTCCACACTGATTAAATGACTACATTGTGCAATTTTGTGAGCTTCCTTCATGCTTTGCACCTTTTGTGGGTTTTTGATCTTTTTGTAATCCCTTCCTCCAAACTTCTTTTGCAAGTCTAGTGTCTAACCTGCAGGTTTGTTTGACTTCACTCCAACTGGATCCTAATTTCTTGCTGAGTTCCAGCCACTCCCTTTGCATCCCCTCAGAGCAAGAGAAAATGAACCTAAAAATGGCTTTTTGAGTTGAATTTTGGGAGAAGGCAGGGCCAGGATGGCCAAAAAGGAACAGTTCTGTGAGCGACCTGTGGAATCCAAGTCAGGAAAGCAGAAATGAGCCGAGCACAGCATCCTCTTGAAGGTCTCACTAAGAAAGTTCACTGGATTAAGCAGTCAGCACCTCCGGGAGACTCAAGAACTGTGGCCAGATTTAGAGGAGGCGTGAAGGAACACTTAACCCTGAGTGTGGGGTTGGGAGGGGAGGGCAGGCGAGACACATGAAGGGAACCCAAGCCACTGTAAGTCGCAGCCTAGGGCGAGATGCTGCTGGATGCAGAGGATTTAAGAACATCTGCTTTACACCAGCACTCACTGAGTTGAAAACAGACTCAATTCTGAGCTGGGAACAACCATTCCCAAGGTGAGCCATGGCTAATAGTGTGGCTGTCTAGGCCCTTCCCCAACAGGCTGTTCCTGAGCTGGCGGACCCGCCCTACCCTACAGCTTCCTGCTAGGGTGCTGAGCACTTCAGTTTCTCACTGAACTCAGTATTTTTCACTAGCATTTACTGAGCAAGCGGCCGCACGGTTCATCAATAAATGCTGGATTTTGAGATGACTACAAGAGTATGCTACCCGCACAGCAGAGCCTGGCAAAGCTACCCATGTCGTATTTGATATGCCAGATACCAGTAACAATTATAGACCTCATTCCCATGACCTGATGGAATGGTTTGAGGCTCTTTATGTTCCTGGAGCAAGCAGGTGCCCTTGGGCTCTATTTGCATGAGACAGATCATATGGAGATGTTACTGGTGCCTGCTCAAGTAAATCGATGATGAACAGGAAGACAGTGATACAGTGATTTACTGAGCCGAGGAAATCACTAAGACTGAAGAATGGTGGATGAAAATGCAAAAGAACTCACTTAGACAGAGGTGAAGGTGCTAATACACTCACTAGAGAACTCGGCTGGAGAATGGAAGAAGCTGAAAATCAACTCAATGACCTTAAAAACCAGAGATATAACGTCATGATAGAGAAGAGCTACTAGAAGGTTGCTGAAAATGAAGATGACTGAAGGTATATGCAAGAGGCTGACCTCTGCAGCAGAAGATACCTAAGAACTCCAGAAGAGAATGGCAGAATGACTCATTGAAGAAACAATAGCTGCAAAGTTCCCCCATCTGAGGAGGGAGAGGCTCTTTACTGGCCCAGGAGTACCAAATGAGGAAACTCTATCGAACCACACCGGGACACACTGAGGAGAACAGCGAGATCCAGGCTGAACAGCATGGTAGGCTGACACAGTTGCTCAGAGCTGAGAGTTGCCCCTATTGACTGTGGCCCACAGACCAAACAAACGAAAAGCAAGAAATGACGGCTGAGATGACTCCTTATAGACACAAGAGAACAGCAAAGTCTCAACTATGCAGAAATAGCATAAATTTCACATCACATTTCCCAAACGAAACTACAAGTGAGAACAACCACAAACCCTCTACCCTGCAAGGTCATCACTCAGATTTGAGGGAGGGACAAACCCATTCTGTTGACTCACCACAAGATAGATCCATTACAAATCTGTTCATGATTGTGTTCCAACACTCATCCCTCCTAGTGGCCTCCAATTCACTAGATCACTAGACATCCTGTTGTTCATCGATTTCCTTAAGTGGGCACCAGTAACATTTCCATTTGACCCTCTCACGTGCCAGTGTAGCCCAATGACATCTGGTTGTTTCAGGAATATGAAGAGCCTCAAACCATTTGTTCATGGTCTTGACGAAGAAGTCTGACCATCTTGTAGGTGGGCGGCCACATGATCTTTTGACGTCCCGTGGGATCCAGTCGGTAACGGCTCTAGTCCAGTGGTCGTCTCTAAATCGCATTACATGTCCAGCCCATCTGATTTTCGATGCCTTGGCAAATGAGACAGCGTCCCCTATCTCTAGCCTCCTATTAAAAAATGTATATCAAGCAGCAAAATGATCAAAGTCTCATTGGAAAATGACAACAAATTTCTTCATAGCACCAATTTCTCTAAATGTCAATAGAATTGAAATGTGTTGCATTGAATCTTTGACAACTCCTCCCAGGCTGCCAGCCACATCATGGCCAGCTCTGTAGTGGAAATCTCTGTGGAGCCATTGAGGTATTCCAGATGGCCAGCTTCTGGAGCTGGAATGGGAAGGTTCCGTGGTAAGTGTGTTTTCTGATAGCCATGTGTCCATAAGTTTTTAAAAGGTTTGGTGCATAGAGATATGGGGAAATATTTCTGTTTTCCCTTTTATTCTAGAGATTTGAAAAGACATAGTTAATGGAGAAAAACCAAACATGAATAAATGCATTTACTTTCTCGCTACTATAGTAACATATAAAACATGCAGCTTAAAATAATACAAATGTTATTTTACAGTTCTGTAGATTTGAAGCCCAACGTACTCTGACTAGATAACATCAAGGTAGTGTCAGGGCTGTGCTTCTTCCTGGACGAATTAGTGGGGGGGTTTATTTTCTTGCCTTTTTTTTGGTTTCTTAAGATCACCCCCTTTCTTTCAACCATGTCCACTTCTTCTGACACCCAAACCAAGCAGTAATGGGCTGGATCCTCCCATTGCCCTCCTCCTCCTGACCTCTTCTGCTGCCTCTCCTGTTTTTAAAGACCCTGGTGATTGCGTTAGGCCCGCCTGAACCAGCCTGGCTACTCTCCCTTTTGTAACAGGTTAATTAACCACCTTAATTACTCCTGCTACACATTTCCCTTTTGCCATGCAACCTGACTTAGTCACAGATCCTGGTGAGTAGCACATAAACATTTTCAGGGACTCTTTTGCTCTCCACCACGCTGATGTCCACTAGAAGTGTATAATCCAGTGTACGTTTGAAGCAAGTATTCATCCCACCATCATAAGACCTTGTGCTGAGAGAGAAATAGACCATCATTTAGAAGACACACCTCTTGGGGCCAGTGTGGCAGTACAGTGGGTGCTGGCGTTGCATGCAGAAAATCCAGGTTTGATCCCTAGCACCCCATATGGTCCTCCAAGCCCAGCCAGGAGTGATCCCTAAGCACAGAGCAAGAGTAAACCCTGAGTACTATCATGTGAGCCCCCCATCCAGAAACAAAGTAGATGTCCCCATGCCAGTCATTTCTTTTACACAGGAAGAGAAGAAACTGAGGGCTAGAGTCGAGTGATAGCCAAGATCACAGCTAGTTATTTCTAAGAACTGGATGAGAATTTTGCTCTGAACGCACAAGACAAGAAATACCTGTATCATTGATCACCTTTGATGTCCATAGTTGATAAGACCTGGGACTTTCCTTTCTCTCCTTTCACCATGTATGTCGTCAGCAGTGGCATTTTTTGCCTTCATTTTGGGGGAGCATGTCCACCCTGCCCTGTTCATTGGAAGAAAATTGTGATGAGCTACCCACATCTTCATTTGCTAAAATCCATGGTCAGAGTCCTGAAAAGAGTTTTCAGAACTATGTGATAGATCATCACCTCATAGTTTTTTCCCAAGTCCTAAGTTCTATCTTTGATTTAATGCTGAATTAGAATCTTTCCATCGCTTGCCCTCTCCCCAGTTCCTGGTTATTACCTGGAAATATCTGAATTCTCACTCCGTGCTCAACTTGAATTTCTGCTTCCAGAGGCTGTGTTATTGGACCGACCTTCCATTTTAATGTTCCTGCTTTGCACTTTGGCGATATTTCCTTTGGTAAGTATTTTTCCATTTGAAACTTGGATCCAATTTCTTTCTTGTGTACATGGGAAGAGGAAGTTTGACCGAGATGCTCGCCCTGTGTTTATGGGCCAAAGCCTGGAGGGTCTGGGGAGTCTTTCCTCACAATTTCTCTGCAGCAGTAGCATTTTGAGGATGTGTCCTCACTTTCTTGAAATACAGAAAATTTCCTTGAAATACAGCTAGGCCTCCAGCTCCACCCCCACCCTTGCTGTCCCGATCTACTGGGCAGCTACCCACTGCCCCCCCAGCTGCTGTCTTGATTGTTGGCTAGCCCCCCACTGCCCTGATCTGCTGACTGGTCCCTGCTGTCCCAATCTGCTGGGCAGCCCCCCACCTCCCACCCTGCTGTCTAGATCTTCTGGCCTTCCCCCACACACACTGTCCCAGGCTGCTCGCCTCCCCAACTGTCCTGATCTGTGGCCATACAGCAACAGAACTCTCCTTCCCCCTCCTTGGGACATCCACACTCCCTTTACAGGCAGATTCTGATTTGCCAGCTGCCTATCTGCCGCCCTCACAGAGAAGCCCCCCCAAGTTCAAAGTGAACTCAGTGGGGTTTGAGCCCGCTATTGTGTCACTCCCGTTGGAGATTCTTCTCCACAGTGTGTGATCTTGGTCGGTGACTCCTGAGTCGCTCTGTCTCATCTGAGCCGCCCCAGGAACATGCGTGTCAAGACAGTCATAGCCAAAATTTCCATGTTTGGGTTCTTGCTTATACACCAGTCATGGCTGAGCAAATTGTATATGGGCCTACTTTGAAACCTTCTGGCAATCTTAGGAAGGTGTTATTTGACGTTCCCATTTTAGGGGTGAGAGACCCAAGCACTGGAACAGTTAGGGAGCCCCCACACAGCCCTGGAAAACTTAATTCACTTAAGGGATGTCGAACTCATGCACTGTCTAGAGGGACGTGATGGTCACAAAGGGGTGTAAGTTGGTTTTCGGAGTTTTTGTAAGAACCGTAGCTATAGGGGTTAGAGAGATAGTACAGCAGAGAAGGTGCTTGCTTTGCAAATGGCCAACCTGGTTCAATTCACAGCCCCTCCTCCTCCAATATTGTCCCCTGCCTCCCACCAGGAGTGATCCCTGAGAGCAGAACCAAGAGTAAGCCTTTAACACTATCAGTTGTGTCCCCAAAACAAAATCAAAAAAGCATATCAATAGCAAAGGCTTGTGGAGTCACCAAAATTCACTGATGAAAAAAAAAAGAGCTGTAACAAAGGCTTGTGGGGGTCACCAAGATTCACTGATTTAAAAAAAAGCATAACTAACAGAAGCTTGTGGGGTCACCCAGATTTAATCCATCCCAAATATCTTGTTCCTTAGTTTTTAATTTGTCACATTAGAAAAATCTAATAATTTATCTCATTAAATAGGAATCTAATTTAAATTATTTAATTAACCAGTTTGATTTTTTAATATATTTTATTATACCACCATGAGATAAAAAAATTACAAAAATGTTCATGTTTGGGTTTCAGCCATACAGTGTTCCAGCACCCATCCCTCCACCAGTGCCCATTTCCCACCACCAATGTCCCCGATTCCCTCCCCGCTCCCCTAGCCTGCCTCCATGGCAGGCTCTTTATCTCTTTTTCTCTCTTTCTCTTTCTCTCTTCCCTTCTCCCTACACATTGTGAATTGTAATATATATACTTATAGGTTATCATGTGTTCTCTTTGCCTGCATTTAATGCTTAGTTCTATGTGGTAATAGCACTTTTCGACAATAATTGACACACTGCTCCATTCTCGGTCTTACCTAACCTCTGCTCCCACATGTTTGTGGTAATTTCCACCTTTGACAAGACCTCCTGATCCACCTTTCACCTGACCTTGGATATTGGTATCATAATATGTATGTATGTATATATATATACATATACATATATATGTCATTCAAATAAATGTAGTCATTCTATATCTGTCTCTCTCCTTCTGACTAATTTCACTCAACATGATCCTCCATGTCCATCCATTTATAGGCAAATTTCATAACTTCATTTTTCCTAACAGCTGCATAATATTCCATTGTATAGATATACTAAAGTTTCTTTATCCAGTCATTGATTCTCGGGCACTCAACCAGTTTGATTTAAAATCAGTCACTGTGGTTCTTTTGAGGAAGTGATTTTTTTAAGGTTGAGGATTAACAGTCTAAATTTGTATTTCATAATCCTTTCTTTTTTTGACTTTTAGTTATTTTGTTTAGTTATTTTGTTTAAAGTAGACCCATGTGCTTGGGAAAAATAGCTACATAGGCAACTGATTCAGCAACTACAGAGATAGTACAGTGGGTAAGGTGCTTGCCTTGCACACAGCCGACAGACCCAGGTTGGATCCCAGAATCCCATATGGTCCCTGAGCATCTCCAGGAGTGATTCCTGAGTACAGAGCCAGGAGTAACCCTTGAGCATCACCTGGTGTGGCCCAAATCATTCCCTCCTTCCCTAAAAAGAACAGTTTCATAATACACTTGCTAGTTGCTTTAACATTTGGTGAGTTACAACAGTTTTATTTAGAACTTATTTATTTATATAGTGCCCCCATATGCAGTATAGTGCTGAGGAACTCATACTAAAAAACCTATATAAATAAATTGAATGACTTATAGTTGCAGGATGACTGTCCATATTTTATATAACATCTGAAAATGACCAGAGAGCCATTTACAACTAACTTCTTCGGAGATGTTTGAGCAATAGGCAGACCCTGTGCAAGGAAGGTCATCTAGGTCTTGTGGCTAAGTCTCAGCATAGTGGGACTAGTGCACAGCAGTTAGACGTGGAGGGATAGGCCCGAAGCCTCACCTGCTCAGCCTCCAGAGAGCGCACTCTCAGTCCGTGCTCCGTCAGGGCAATGGGGGCCTGGTAGCATTTAAGTTCCCAAGATCGAAAAGCACATCCATCAGTCTTCCTTCACCGCCCCGCCCCCAAGCTGCCTTTTGTTTTGGCTTGTCTGTGATGCCTTCCTCGTCTCTGCAGCATGGCAGGCTGTGTTAGCAGTAAGGGTCCTCGACTCACTGACTGGCATCCACAGCTATTGAAACCCTCTTGGGGCTGTGAATGCAGTCTGCTGTGCTTCTGGGTTCTCTACACTATGATGCTGGAGTTAGGGGAAGTTCAGTAACACTGTCAAAATGATTCTAATTTTTTTGTGTGTACACACACACACACACACACACACACACTCCACCTGCTGCCCTAGTCTAAATGGGAGTCCTCCTAACTCACTATAGTCTCATCATCTCTCCAGGTATGCCCCCATGGCGGAGAAACTTGGTCCCTGGTAGAGTTGTTCACTGAAACTTTCTAATTATTGCCCCACATATGCAAGTAGAAACTGTCCTTCCTGAGTCCCACCACCCATCTCCTCTCTTTTAATGACTTCAAATACTTTGATGACTTCTTTGATGAGACGTAGAAAGCTTGTTCTTGGGGATGGAGAAATAATTTAAAGGCTAGTGTGCTTGCCTAGCATGAGGCTGCACCCACAACAGTGATTCCAATCCCAGCACCACCTGTGGGCTCCTGAGACCACCAGGTGGCCCTGGTCACATACCCACAAAAGGCCCCTGAGCACCACTGTGTGTCTCCCCTCTCAAACAGAGAGTTTGTTATTGTCTCAGGAAGTAAGATAGAGGTGAGGTAGTTTCAGCTGTAAAAGAGAAGTTAACTTTCCAGAAGTAAGCCATGAAATATAGGGCTTTTTCCTGATTCCAGGTTGACACACACATCATGTCGAGTTGACCCAGCTTTGCAGAAGCTGTTTTAGGGTGCGGGAGTATGGCAAGTAACTATAAGCTGGTAACATCAATTCAGCGTCAGCCCAAAAGCCCGTTGCAGAAGAGTATTGGTCGCAGGGGATGGAGAGATGGTACCCAGCTGCTTGGGGAGGAAGCGGCTTCCCCGTGGTGATGGGGAGCAGTTTCCAGTGGTGTTCAGGGACAGTTCCTTGCTGAGGTGATGAAACCGGGGTCGCCTGTGCAGGCCACGTAAGCTTTGAGCTGCCCCCCCATCACTATTGTTCTGTACAGTGAATTCTCTCGAGTTCCCAAGACCTAATGACCAATAAAATTAAAAGTGAAACTTTTCACTAAGAGTTCCCAGAAGGTTGGGGCTGGGGCTGGTAAGATCAGTAATAACGTCGGTAGAGTCTGCATTTCCCTAGGCTGATGCGTGGTGAAGTTGGTCGTCCAGTGTAGGATTCTGTAGGATTCTCCTAGGAGAGGAGATGGGTGGTGGGGCTCAGGGAGGAAGGACAGTTTCTTAGGAACAGCTGGGGCAGCTGCCGTTGGCATTGGGACACAAACGGAAGGGATTTACAGACAAGTCCAAGTGCCCTTTTGTAACTGGGTAATTCCTGCACAGTCCCTTTCAGGCCTCCCAGTACACAGGTTTCCTGGACTGTTCCCATGACCCAGTCACATCCCTGCCACAGGAGAAATCCTTGCCTTAGGAGTTCTCTCGAATATTCCATGGAGGGACCTGCAATCCCAGGTCTTAGTCAACAAGCAGTTGGTGCCCCAGAGAGAAAAGACCTTTGAAGTAGACAGAAAAGTCCAGTTTTAGACAATATTTGTGTCTGTGTCTGGGGCTGGTTTTCATTGTCCCAAATGAATCGTGTGTGTGTGTGTGTGTGTGTTCCATATTCTGAATTATTCTGTGAACTCCAACAGTGCCATCTGTTTGGGGGTGCATTGCTCTGACAACACATTTCCTTTGCTTTGTGTAAAATTCTTATTGCACTAGAAAAGTTAGGAAGCCATTGTCTAAAAATCCCTATGAATCCCCCCAAAGCCTGTCAACTATTGTTCAGTTTTTGGCATTTGGTATTGGTGTGTCAACTTATCCCTCCTGGACCAAGACTTCCTAGAGAGAGCATATTACATCTGAAGCACTCTCTACCCTTTTTCAGGATGGAAAAGACTGTTTTGCAGCCTTTTGGTGTTTTGCTATTATCTTCTTTAAGAAATTTGCCTGGGTATTTTCTGGATCAGGTGAAAATATACATGTTGAATACGAATCATATTTCCTGAGAACATTGTGTTTGAAGTCATTAAGTCCTGGGAGGAGTAGGAATGTGCCTATGAATCTTTGGGGCATTCAAGCATGTCTTAATATTCCACAAGCAGGCATATGAAGTTTACAGTTTGAGTACCAGATGCGAAAGAATGGGAACAGAGGTTTATACTCTAAAGTACTTGCATTTAGGTGCAACTTTAGGTAGTATTCGTATTAGTTATTCTGTCTACAGATGTGAAAGTATGGGGAGCAGAGAGAGGCCACAAGGGTTAAGACACTTGCCTTGGAAGTTGATCTCACTTCTGGGACTGCCTGGCCCTGTACTGCCAGGGGTCACTCCTAAGCACAGAGACAGAAATAATGTCTGAACACCACTGGGTGTGTTCCCTTGAAAAATAGTGTATTATGGGGTTGGAGCAATAGTACAGCAGGTAGGGGCATTTGCTTTGCATGTGAATGACCTGGGTTCAATTCCTAACACCTCATAAGGTCCCAGAGCACCACCAGAAGTGATCCCTAAGTTCAAAACCAGGAGTAAACCCTGATCACTGATTAATGTGACCCCAAACCATAAAGAAGTATATTAGAATGTGGTACAGCCTGAAAAGGGAATCACGTTCATATTAATGTCATCTAGTCTTCAGTAAACTAGATCCAATTCCTTTAGGACTCTGCAAATAACTGGAGTCCTAGATGTAGTTAGCATATGAGGAATTATTTTACCTAGGGAATTCTTAATTGCCTTTATCCTCTGAAATATGCCTACCTGTGTCTAAAAAATGATCAGAAATTGGAAAATGGAATCCAAATGATTTGGAATTGGAATTCATTCCATAACACATCCTACATGAAAGAACTTTTGGGCTCAGATGAAATAAGTTTCAAGGATGATTGTTGGATAAAGAGAAGTTAAAATGAAAACTACATGGTTATAGAAGCAATTTTCCAGCTTTTCCTTTGGAATTATCAGAATAGCCCAACAGGCACATTTATCCTGATACTTTTTCTCACAAAAGCTCACCAAGTTGATTGGCATGTGTGGCTCACATCAGAGACACATCCCTGCCCCCTCCAGCTCAGACTCAGACACAAGGAGAGAGGCCAAGTGGTGCCCAGTAGCCCCTGCACTGGTCACTGCTCCAGATACGCTTGTAGTATGCATGTGGCAGGACCCATTCTGCACATGGCCCGTGCAGTCATGGAGATAGACATACTTGCCCTCTCGTGTGCATGCTTGTCAATCCGTCATGTGTTCTGAAAGTGACAGCAAATACAGTGGCCACCTTGAGAGTCCAAAATCAGTACTTAGTTTATTGGTTGTCAGGTAAGGAGGAAAAACATGACCTCAGTGATGTGAGCATAAGGAAGGTATCATGGGAAATGCCTGCCTTGTCTAGCACAGGTAAAGCTGGTGGGCGGCCTCTGGCTGACTGCAAAGTCTGGAAGAGGCTAGGATTTGATTTTGTGTCGCCAGCTGGGGAACACGCACCTCAGAAGGTCCACAATGAGTTATGCAGTGCACCAGCAGGCACTGGGTCATGGTACAGACAACCCCCCAATACACACACACACACACACACACACACACACACACACACCTTTCATACATTGGCAGGTGCAAAGAGCAAGCAAAGTTCTGACGGGGGGGGGGGGCTTGGGGGAATGTATTTCTTTGTACGAATTACCTGCAAAAATCTCCATCTGGAAGACTGCTCAGCAAACTAGAGAGCCGCCTCTGGAGAGGGGCTGTTCGTTTCTGGTTGTTGCCCCATGGAGATGCACAGTAAGTAGTCACTGAACAAATGAATGAGTGAATGAAGGAGGGAGATGTGTTGACCGATTAGGCAACAAGACATAGCGTCCAGGGAGAAGTAGAGGTAAGCAAGCGGTGATGACTGTGGCGGTGGGTGTGGCTCGGGAGGCGAAGGTGACTGAGGTAGATGTGGGGCCGCAGGCTCTCCTCTCCTGTTTTGTGTTCCAGGCTTCCCTCGTACGTTGATATGTTCCCTTAATAACACCTCTTTGGTCTCGCATGACATTCAAGCTGCGTGTTCCTGGAGATGGTGTTGGTCATAGTTTCTCTGCTTGTGAGACGAATGTAGACCAAGAAACTCTCTCTTGGAACAAGGACGCCAACCCCACAATGAAGCCAAAAGAATTCACCATCACCCCTGACAGTGGCACCATTCGCCCCCAGGGGTTCACTGCCATCCGGTAAGGTGCCCAGCCTTCAGCTGAACTCCCCGGGTGGGGGAGCTCTGTTCCGCCCAGCACCGCTGGGGGTGTCCTCTGAGTCACGTGGACAAATAAGCTCCGGTGGCCGCAGAGGCAGGGCACAAGTGTAATGTCAAAAGAAGGACACTACAACCTAGAGTTCGCCTTGCCTCTGCCGAAACACTGGGTTGGACAAGTGAAACCTTCACTCTGCACAGATGCGCCCTGTCTAAGTAGGAATAGGACTCGCTTCTGTGTTCGCAGTAGGCCTCAGCAGGCCATTGATAATTAAGTCTTACAGATTCAGATCGTTTGCACAAATAAAATCCAACATTTTCGCTAGATGATTAACTTGGCTTTTTAAAGGTAAACCCCAGGCTTTCTGGCGATGGCAGCCTTGAGGTTCCCAGCTGCGCTCTCAGTTTGGGGCCATGGCTCCCTGCTTTGGCGACGGCCTCACAGTGCCCCAGTAGAATTTGTTCGGGGCTAAATGAGAAAGGTTTTCTTTCATATTTGCTTCTCCAAACGGGCTAGCAACATCAAAGACAATGCTTTCTGGGGAGAAATCAGTTGAGACTTGGTGGCTCTTGGTAATTTTCTCATTAGTTATCTTCAGTATTTAAATCAGCCAGATCTGTAGGTAATGCCTCAGGGGATCCTGCCTTGGTTCATCCTAAATTTTTTTCAGGTGGTGTGTTGGAGAGTGCCTGGTGGGGGCGCTCTTTCAGAGCTGCTCCACCAGGCTGATAAGGTCAGACACTATATTGCAGCTCTACTGGCCAAAGTAGTTCCTAACTGAACTTCCCAAGGAGAAATGCTATTGTATCACTGCCACTTGGTATTGCTCAGTTTACGTGTTATTTAGCTTTCCTTCTTGTTTCTGTTTCTTCTGTTTCTTTGAGAAGACTTCAGAAGCTACATGTAGAGCGAGCAGCCTTCTACCAAGCTGCACATTCTCCGCGCAGGCTGCCTGTAACTCAGGCACATAATAAGGGTCTGAGTCCTCCCTAGGAGTCTGTAGTTTGCAGCTGGGGCAGCTGCTGCCCTCAAGAATTCATGCATTTTCTTTCTTTTTTAACCCCCTTAGGAAGAATTAGAAATGACGCATTTTCTTTCCAAACCAGTGCCCCATCCCACCTTCACTTTATATTTTCCTTTATATTTGGAAAAGTTTTCTCCAGGGTTCAGTTTCCTCCTGATATTCACAGTGGCCAGGTCACTCCTGTGGGTTCAAATTTATACCCAATGAGTCTCTTTGCAACCCAAAAGTTGTACATGGTAAATAATTCATTATAGAAAATCATCCTACTCCAGACCCTGTTTTCTAGACTTTCAAATACCTCTTTCATTCCAAATCATTTTTAAAGCAACCAAAAAGTGTTCAGAACTTAAATGTAAATTTCACAACAGCAAATAAAAGGCAGGGTCAGGGCCCTGGGTGTTTTGCCTATGGAGGGAGCTCTGGGTTCAATCTCTGGCATCAGTGGCCACTCAGCACTGCAGGGAGTTTGAACCCTAGGACCGTAGTGGGGGCAGCCCTTAAGTACTGCTAGGTGTGACCCCAAAGCAAAAACAAACAACCACAAAACATAGGACCAGTGTTTTGTTCCAGTCTTGTCCTTGGGTAGACCTTGTTATGGAATTTCCTATTTTCTATTCTCATGGTATATCTTAGTACGGGATAAAGATTTTGATTAAAAAAAAAGAAAGAAAGGAAGAAAAAGGACTAATTGATTTCTTATGCTATTTTCTGAAATTGGCATGGTTATGGTCATTTATTTTGCTGTAAGCGAAACTTAGCTGTAGTGGTTTATTGGTATATTGAATTTCCTTCATTTATATAGCCAGAGGCATGGGGTAGGGTTGAAGCTGCAGCAGTCAGAGTTGGTTTGCTGCAGCAGCTCCTTCTCCTGGGTCCTTTCTCCCTGGGGGTCCTCTGGCTTCCTGGCTACCACCCCCCACCCCCCACGAAGTGAGCAAACCTCTTGCACTAAAGCTACTTGCTTCCTACCCTCGCCTTTGAAAAACCCCATCCTGCGCTGACCCTGAAACTCAGCTCTTCAGTCCAAACTATGGAAGTCTAGGCCCCTGCGCGACCCCTTAGCGCCCCCTTAGTGCGGGCACAGGACGGTCCTGCGGCACTTGCCCCCACCAGCACACCTGGCCTCAGACCACTGAAGCGTCTCCCTCTCTCTGTCCAGGTGACCTTATGTTCCAACACTGTGCAGAAATACGAGCTGGCTCTGGTAGTGGACGTGGAGGGCATCGGAGAGGAAGTGCTGGCACTTCTAGTTACAGCCAGGTAATGCCTGCCCCTCAGGGAGCCCCACGGCCCTCCATGCCATTGGTTCCCCTTTTCTGCCAGGGAGGCTGAATCTGCTATTCAAATGGAGAAGCTTTGAAAAAATGAAGAGGGAAGGGAGAGGGGTGAGGGAGCTGCCTGCTCGGAAGAACAGAGCTCGGAGGACTTGAGCTTAGCCTATGGCTAAGAAGGCTCTAGCAGGAAAAGTGCTGGAGCTGGGCTTTGTTTGCTCACTCCTCAGCTTTGGGGGTTCAGGAATCTCCCTCACGTCATGGCCTGGGTAGAGAGTCTCGCTCTGGAACACGCTCCTGACCCAGTTCTACCCACGGCAGGGAGAGTCTCGGTGTGAGAGTTCCTCTAGAACTCAAGTTCTTCCCGGCAGCAGCGACAGTGCCTATGTGCCCCCTTACACAGGCCAGCCCCCACCGTGCCACGCCCCTGCCTTTCCAATGGGTCCCACTCACAAGTGAGTTGAAAATATCTCCCCCCCATTACCTGTGCAGCCCTCTGAGCACAGTGGCAGGGACAAGCAGTGTCAAGATAACCCTTGGTGACGCTCTTTGACCCTGGCTCTGGACAGGCTCCAGTCAGTGCCCCCACCTCAGGCTGCCTTGCAGCACACAGAGACAGGGCAGCCTCCAACTCCAACCAGGGCCACCTGGGAAAGGAGCAAGAGCACGGGCATGGCTTCCCGCTTTCTCCACTGCCCCTGCATCCCTGGAGAACCACTGCTGTGGTGCCCACCAGACAGCTGCGGGCACAGGAGTTAGAATCAGCACTGTTATCTCTAGTAAATGCAGGAGATGAGAGCCTACTACTGAGAGTATACCGCCTGCACGGTAGAGCCTGACAAGCTACCTAGTAACAGTTAGAACCCAACAGGACATTTGGAGATATTACTGGTGCCCGCTCGAGGCAAATCTATGGACAACGGGAAGACAAGTGATACAAGTGATACTGTTATCTCTGTGGCGGCCTCTGCGCTGCATGACGTCCGTGTGTGCCTTGGAGATAGGAGCCTGCCCCTGGAACCTGCTGGCCCCCACACCTCACCCTGGGAAGGCCAAATCCAAAAGCACCAGAAATGTTAGTCCACACCCACGAAGTAGCACGACGGTCCAAGAGTCCTGCTTCCCATCCAGTTTCGATTATAAAGTGGTGACGAGGGGCCAGGAGAGAGGAATGATGGGGAGAAGATTTGAAAATGATTGATGTGGTTATTAGAGGAAAACTGCGCGGTGACAGTGACGAATGTGTTTCGTTTGGACGCTGTGTGTTCCCCTTGTAGACAAGCTCCCTGTTCTTCAGTAAAATTATTGCTTTGTCATTGGGTAAAACAGCTGTAGAACTTGGGGCACGCGGCTGCCCTCCAGCCTTTCACTTCCCTAATGGACTCCTCCGGGCAGGTGTATCGTACCCACCCTGGAGCTGGTGAATTCGGAGGTGAACTTGGGCACTGCTTCCTGAAGTATCCGTATGAGAAGACCATTGCACTGTCCAATAAGAGCGACCTGCCAGGGTCCTACAAGGTGCTGCTGCAGGTGAGTGCCCGCAGCCTCAGGCCGTCTCCCGGGCTGCTCTGAGGCCTTCCCAGGTGAGTGCCCGCAGCCTCGGGCCATCTCCTGGCTGTTCTGAGGCCCAGGTGAGTGCCCGCAGCCTCGGGCCGTCTCCTGGCTGTTCTGAGGCCCAGGTGAGTGCCCGTAGCCTCGGGCCATCTCCCGGGCTGCTCTGAGGCCTGCCCAGGTGAGTGCCCGCAGCCTCGGGCCGTCTCCTGGCTGTTCTGAGGCCCAGGTGAGTGCCCGTAGCCTCGGGCCATCTCCCGGGCTGCTCTGAGGCCTGCCCAGGTGAGTGCCCGCAGCCTCGGGCCGTCTCCTGGCTGTTCTGAGGCCCAGGTGAGTGCCCGTAGCCTCGGGCCATCTCCCAGGCTGCTCTGAGGCCCAGCCAGGTGAGTGCCTGCAGCCTTTGTTGGGGTTAGCGTTTCTTCAGCTCCAGGCCCTGAAGCAGCTCGAGGCCCTGAAGCAGGGCCCTGAAGCATTCTTTCTCAGAAGCCAGTGTCCTGGATTCTTGAGGGCCAAGGGTGGGAGTAGGGGTGGCTTTGTGGATATCCCCCAGGAAATTGCCTTTGATCCTAAAGGGAAAGGAGACCAAGAGAGCAGGCAGAAGGAGTGCCTGCAGACAGCTGTGCGGGCGTGGGGCGTGTGTGGAGTCCACTGAGACCCAGCAGTGTGCGGGCGCGGGCGTGTGGAGTCCACTGAGACCCAGCAGTGTGGTGCGCTTTGGTGTTGTGCTGGCGCCCAGGCAGGGAAGGGGACTCATTCCTCAGGCTGCTCGCACACAAACAGATCCCCTGCTTGGGGCCCACGAGGCAGTTCTCCAGCTCTGACATGCCCAGGAGCAGCCAGTCCCTGCAGCTCATGGCCAGACTAGGGACCACGAAGTCCGCGGCCGTGCTGGAGTGACTTCTGCACAGCCCTGCTGGGGGACGGGACATGCCGGAGGCTGAAGAACCCTTGAGAGCAAGACACAGGTTCATGTCACATTTTAGAAATCAAAATGAAGGGCCAGAGCAATAGTAGAGTGGGAAGGGTCCTAGGGGGTCCCGTCACCAGGATTGATCCCTGAGCTCTGTCCTGATCTCGACTGGGAACAAAACAGTTAAACTAATGAATACAAAGACATCTGATGAACAAACTTTGGGTCAAGATGGAATTTGTGTTTCCCCTCTTCCCCCACCCCCACCCACTGCTTGTCTCTGGAAGGCTGGGTCACTACACAGCTGGACTCCTGAGGGAGGCTGAGTATCCCACAGTAAGCCAATGTGGGTGCCATGGGCAGTGGACACCAGCCCTCCTGCCTCTGTCGAACAGCAGTGACTCTGGTGTGTTGCTTTGACTTACTCAGGCTAGTTTGGCCATGGAAGTTCCTAAGTTCCATTTATTGTTGTCATTATTGTTACATAAGTGCTTGTAACTTGTAACTCTTCAGAACACGCTTCTGAGCTCCATACACTGGCAATCACTGGTCAACACCCTCCTTCCTTCCTTCTTTCCTTCCTTCCTCCCTCCCTCCTTCCTTCCTTCCTTTCTTCCTTCCTTACTTCCTCCTTTCCTTCCTTCCTCCTTTCCTTCCTTCCTCCTTTCCTTCTTTCCTCTTTCCTTCCTTCCTCCTTCCTTCCTCATTCCTTCCTCCCTCCTTCCCCCTTCCTTCCTTCCTTCCTTCCTTCCTTCCTTCCTTTCTTCCTTCTTCCTTGCTTCCTTCCTGCCTACCTTCCCTCCCCCTCCTTGCTTCCCTGCATTTCTCTTTCTCCAGAGAACCTGCACTAGGCATGTGTGAGGACAGAAGCAGGAGCTCATTGAGGGAGGCCCATCCTGCCCGAAGGTCACAGCTCCTGGGGAGATGGACAGACCTTGCTTGCAGTGAAGAGCGACAGAGGGCAAATCCTGGCTCTGGACTGACCAGGAGGGCTGCCCCAGGGGCAGGGAGTGGGAAGGAAGGAGTGGAAACACCCAGTGTCTGGGCGCTCAGCACTCTGCTAGTGGAGCTTGAAGGGCTGAAGAGTGGGAGCAGGTAGGCCAGGATGGGCGCAGGAAGGTGGTCTGGGATGAACCCCCATTGGGGTGGGCCACTTCTGCATCTATTAAGAGTATACACTTTGATTTCGGGGCTCTTGTAGATCCCACGTAACCTTTTGGCTAAGTCGGGTGCTTACCTCCATTTACTTCCTCAAACCATGGCACATTTCATCCTTTTTAAAGAATTTTGGTTTTGGGTCACACCCAGTGTGCTTGGAGGCTCCTTCCAGCTCGGTGCTTAGGGGAGCATGTGATACCAGGGATCGCACCCAGTCTCCTGCCCACAGAGCATGAGCCCATGAAGCCATCCCCCAACTCACACATCTAAAGCTCCTTCTGGACTCAGGAAGCTCTTGTTTCAAATGCTGACCCCCGTTTTCATGCTTGCTTATGCAGTTGCCTTGTCTCCCCCACAGGCACCCCAAGACTCAGCTCCAGCCGTGCTGCTTTCAAGCCCCACCCCCTGCGGAATCATCCCAGCCCATAGCACCATCCACATACCACTGGCCCTGGAGACCCAGGTCCTTGGGAAGCACTGCTCTGTCGTGACCATCTCCATCTTTGGGAGCCAGGACCCACCACTGGTAAGAGCCAGTTTTCAGAACTGCAATAAAAGTTCCCTTTATGCTGGTGGGCACCTCCTGTCCTGACCTCTGAGCTTAGAGGGAATTTCCCCTCAGCACCACCATGGTGGGGGCTCGTGTTCTCTGGGGTCCCCAGTCTCTACTCCATCTGAAAGTAGCATCCTGGGCATCTTTCCGGGATCTCTCTCTGTCCCACAGACTCGATGCTGGCCAGACCCACTGCAGCAGGCTCTGAGCAGCCTCCACGGCACCACTGGCTCCCATCGCCTGTACTCTTGAGGCGCCCTGTCCACTCTGCCCACTGTAACACAGGTGCCCACTGTGATGCAGGGACATCACCACCCTCAGCTGCCGAGGCACAGGAGGAAGGGCGTCATGTAAAAGTGGTTCCCGTGGGTTAGGAGTGCGGCATAGTGGGATTGACGTCTGTCTCCACAGCAGATGCCAGACCCAAGTCAGGCCAGCCCGAAAGGTACCCCAGGCCCCTGCCAGCTGCACTGAGAGGGCGCCTCATCCTGAGAGAGTGGCATGTTGAGGGAAGGGCACAGGGAAAGAAGGCCCTGCCATCCATCACAGGGAGAGGCAGAGCTCACAGGCCCATCAGTGTGCAGGGTCATCTCTATCGCTCTGCCGATGAGTAGCAGAATGAGACCCACCAGCTCATAGACTGGGCATCACCAACCTGGCCCTGGGCTGCATCACCAACCTGGCCCCTGCTGCGTGCGCAGGCTGGAGCACCCGCCGACCTGAGCCGGTCACTCGGGACCCTGCTTTCCCATCAGGGCAAGGCTCGGACTCAGCAGCGCTGACCCAGATAGCATCCCTGGGTGCCACAGACCTTGGAGCCCCAGGGATAGAGACTGTCTTTTCCCATGTTCTCCTCTGACCCTGCTGTGGGAGGAAGTCCTTCTGGAAGCTTCTGTTTCAGTGGCGAGCACTCACCAGTCACTGCTCTTTCTCCCATGTGGGTGCAGATTTGCAACGTAAGGAGCACCGGAGAAGGCCCGGTTGTCTGCATCCATCCCCTGGAGCTGGATTTCGGAAGCATCTACGTCCTGCAGGACTCCTCCAGGATCCTGAACCTGTGCAACCAGGCGTTCATCCCCGCCTTGTTCCGGGCGCATATGGTAAGGCGTGGCGACACGCGGCTGGGATGCATCTCCCAGGCAGTGTCCTTTTCAGCTGACCCCTGGGAGTGGTTACAGGGTCAGTGGATCCAGCCATCCTTCCACCCCAGTTCTGCTGTATCATTGCCTTACTCTGCACGGAGTGGTGCAGCTTGCACATTGTCTGTGAACCGGCAATGAATGCACGGACTGTGATCCCAGACAGCAAGATGCTCTTTTGCTGATAGTGTTTTAGCAGCTCATAAGGACCTGTGGAAAATAGTAAGAGAGTGTTTGTGAGAAACAGAAAGTGAAACAACAATGAACCATAAAACAAATCCAGGCATGAATATGTCTCATTTCTCTCTATTTTATAATGACGTTTTAGGATGCTAGGCTCCTGTTCACTCAGCTTTCAATATATGCTGATAAAAATAATAGTTTCATTGGGTTTGATTCTTGCTGAGTCTGGGGATTTTTAATCCAGTAATTAGAAGTAGTCTTAATTTTAGACATAGTTTTCCAAACTAAACTTTCAGAAGTAGAACCATCCTCCTATCCCCAATGCATTTGGCATTGAACAGGGGCCCAATATTCAGCTTCAGCATTTGTCCCATATTGCTGAAAACCAAATGTTCTTTGTTTTATGAAAGCCACCCTGGGAAAGTATGGGCTGGTGGTGGCTCATCAGTCAGCGGTCCCCCGTTAGCCCGTTTGCCGTGAGCAGCATTCACTTCAGGCTTGCTTGTCTCTAACCTACCGTCAGGCGCAAGCCCAGTCTTGTTCCAGGGCCTTGTGCAAATAATACTGTTTAATAATGTTTAAAGAAAGAGCCTTCACTGGCCTCCTGAAGGCCATTGTGCCTGATGGGGAGCATGGCGTCCTGGCTAGGAGACATGGCTTCCTGTCTTCTTTCAAGTGGGCAGACCAGCAGAGGGACGAGAAAGAGGCAACCCAGGGCAGCAAGGGGAGAGTGTGGCAGCATGTGCTCCTGGAGGCTGAGCAGACACCACAGAACACTCAGCACCAAATGGTGACCTCTCTCCCTCTTTCTCTCTTTCTCTCTGTCTCTTTGTCTTTCCTCTCTCTCTGTCCCTTTGTCTCTCTCTCTCTCTTGCTCTTGGTCTCTCGCTCTCTCTTGCTCTCCTCAACCCTGAGCTCTCCAACTTGGGAGTTGGAGTAAGCAAAGGTGAATGTATTTACTGATCCAAATGATTGTTAAATTGGGTTCTTCTTTTCCACAGAGCTGTCATGATTCCGTCCTTTGGTTCCTTTATACCATCTAAGTCAGCAATCCCAGGGGGCAAGGATGTATCACAGTGTTTTGCCATTGGACGCGTTCCCCTCCACTCACTCAAGAAAAGCTGTGCTTGTTGAGTCGGTCGCCCTTCAGACTTGAAAGTTTGTAGTTCTCACAGGTGCAAATGAAACCCCTTTGTATGTCAGTTGGGATGTTGGATGGAATGGCTTAGCGCACCTTGTGTGTGTTAATGCCATACAGAGGGAATTCTACTTGGAAATTAGCTGCTATGGGAAGACATGCACATCCTCCCAGACACGACCAAGCACAGACACAGTCGCTACTACTGAAGTTGATAGCCCCGTGCCCAGGGTAGTCCATGCACGTTGCCTCCACCTGACTCAAAACAAGGGCAAGGTCATGGCCCCTCTGTCCCCAACCAACAAAACTAGACTGTCTTGCTGCTGCCACAAAAGCAGGTGGCAGGGGGCCTGCCTCTCTTTCCTGCTGGCAGGGAATGTCAGCCCCAGATGTGCCCTGCCTTCTGCCATCTGTCAGCCTTGGCTGTGGCTCGTACCCTGGGCCATCCCTGGGCTTTGATTCCCCATACCCAGAAGCATCAGTTTGCCATCAGCTGGGGCTGCTGGGAGGACACAGAATGCTAGAGCAGGTGAGTTTCTCGGAAGCCAGTGCTCCACAGCCCCTACGCCAGGACTAGGCAAATCTCTGCGTGCTGGGAGTGAAGAAGCAGTCAAGATTGTTTCATTAAAGCCTCTCATACCCTGAGTATAAAGCAGCACCTTACCCCCACCCCCAAAGGTTCCCAGCAGGCTGAAGCAGGCTGCCTTCCCACCTTGACCCCGACCCGGCACCACTTTCACTTTGGCAAAGTTAAATGCAAAGTCCAGAAGACAGATTCTCCCAGGTCATGTTGATTCCCAACTGCACGGAGAAGGAAGGCTGATGACAGCGTTAGGGAGCATGAGGGGCCAGCAGCCTCCCTGGATTCCCTAGGACGGTGCTGCTGACTAGTAGGATTGGTTGAGTAGAAGCCGGCGCTGAAGGAGAGGAGGAGCTTGGGCTCCCTGTCAGTAGGGAGCAATGCTTGAGATAAAAACTACATATTTGTTGCTTTCCTGCATGGTCTGCAAGTCTTTATTCATTCAACCGACGCAGCTTTGAAAGCTAGCTTGAGAGAGCTGCTTTTTCTAATTATCTTTCATTTATATAGTCAGCACTTGTCACCACAGAGGACAGTTAAGCTCCGTCTTCCTTTATCCGGATCAAATGTGATCCTGTGTTCAAGCTCCGTCTTCCCTCTGTCCCGACAGTGCCATGCCTTTCCCCTGAAAGCATCAACGTCAGCCCACCATTCTAGCCAGAATGTCTGTGTCTCCCTCAAATTCCTACCTTGAAATTCCAACCCCAGCATGTGCACAGGCAGTGGGCTCTTTGGCAGGCCCTGCCTTCAGGAAGATCCAGCCCTCGCAGGGAGTGGAAGTGGCCACACGGAGGAAACTGACACCTCTCGCACCCTCTCGCCAGCTTGGGAGAAGTTGAAAACAACAACAAACAACTGCAGTGGACAACAACGACGCTGGGGGGGACTCTCCTCTCCGCCTTCCTCCAAAAAACATAGGAAAGAAATGTCTGTTGCTTATGAAACACCAGACGCTGCTGTTATAGCCCAAAGTGACTAAGACACCAGCTCAGATCACTGAAGGACACAGCTCCTGTTGTCATTATCAACTACACCAAGGTACTGGTGACATACTGCACATGCCAGTGTAAGCTCGTCAGAGAGGGAGAAGGGTTTTTAATGTGATGAAGAGGTATGAACATTAAATAGCAGGGAATTAAGGTTTAAAATTCAGAAAGAACATCCTGAGCATCACTCTGGATAAATAAATATCTTGTTCAAAGATATTGTCTGGATTGCTGAGATGTATGACGAGAGTAATGTAAGATACATGTCCCGACTCCCTCAGACAGTCAAATTTAGCCAACCTTACAACTGTTCAGAGCTTCCCCACATACAGGGACTTCAAGATGGAAGGCAGATAGCAGGCCAGTCAGAGCTGAGCAAATCAGTGACCAACCTTTCCTAGTCAGCCTTCCCAAAAAATGGCCCTGTAAGAAAAAAGAGAGAAGTGCTGGCTAGAACACAAAAAATTGTGAGTTTGAGGTGATGAGGGAGCAGCCACGTCAGTGACAACCCAAAAGAAAGGGAAGTCCTGCGTTTGTGGCTGCTTTTCCCATATAGTCCCATAAGATAGGGGAAAACTGAAACAGACTTTCAGAAACTTCGCAGGTCTAGAAAAAAGAAACACTGAAGAGTGAACTTTGGGGAAACGCTCAGACTCACCAGGTGATGGTTTTCCACATGGTTGACCCGGGTTTGTCCCTGGCATCCCACATGGTCCCCAAGCACCTCCAGTAGTGATTCCTAAATGTATAGCCAGGAGGAAGGCCTAAGCACTGCCTAGTGTGGCCCCCAAAACACAAAAAAAAAATCTAACAGCCGCCTCCCCCTCAATCCCAGATAGCTCCCCCAAAATAAATACTTATTATCATCGAATAAAAAATTTACTCTTAGTTTCAAAATGTCTCCATAATTTTATTATGTAAGGTCCATAGTTACCTTTAGAATAACAACATATAATGAGATAAGTGACAACCTAAAAAGAAAAATACAAGCTCATCAGGAGAATAAAAAATCAAGATTTAGAAAATTTGGTAGAGATCTGGAAACTGTAAAAGATAGTAGAGAACTGGAAATTGCAGTTGTAATTCAGAACTCAATAGGTACTCTCAATTAGATACAGAAGAAAAAGAAATGATGGGCAATGGTAAGTCAGAAGGAACTACCCAAAATGAAAGAGATAAAACAAAAATATAGATTAGTCACAGAGGGGGAAGATTTACCAGAAAGAAAACGGAGCAGCAGAAACTGGGAGAGAGACATCAATCCACAGATAAAAGGCACAATAAGGGTAAAGCAAGACAAATAACAAGGAAAAGCACATTTAGACAGGACATAATAAATCTGCTACAGAGCAAAGAATATAGTCATAGAGGAAAGATGGTCTAAGATAACTGCTAATTCTCAGGCACGCAGAGGGCAGCATGTCATGGTGAGAAGCAGAAGGCCAGCAGCTCTTCCCAAGGGCTGGGACTCCAGCTCCCTCTCCATCCATTTCTGAGACATGGAGAGAAGATGCACGAATTCTCTCTGGACGCCTTCAGCTATGAACAAAAGTGGACATAAATGAACAGTTGGATATCTGCCTGATAACCCTTGGCTGACCAGTCAGCCCAAGCATGCAGAGGCCACTCTTGTATCTAAGTACCTACTAAAATCCACCAAGAAAGCTTGTAGCCCATAAGGAAAAGAAACAAAAACTAAGACTGGAGGAAGCAGAGACAATTCAGTGAAAATAAAGCTTAAAAACAGAGCCAGAGGGGGCCAGGCGATAGCCCAACGGGTAGGACATTTGCCTTGCAGCGGCCGGCCCATGCCGGCCTGGGTTTGATCCCCAGCAGAGCCAGGAGTAACCCCTGAGTGTTGCCGGGTGTGACTCAAAAAGCAAAAAAAAAAAAAAACAGAGCCAGAAAGACTGAGGGTGGGCTCCATCACATATCTCCTGTGCAACCAACGGGTGTGCCTGGAGCAGCCCTGGAGCCCCCACCCCCATCAGTCCAGTTGGCCACATCAGGGCATGCTGGGTATCCCCAGCCCTGCAAGGCTTCTGACCCTTGCATTGAGCTTCTGGCTGATTGGCCAAAACTTTCCAGCCTGAGCATAAATTACTCTGGATAAATAAATACAAATAAAGTGATAGTTAATAACCCCAGAGAATAAAAGGTGACTTTTTAATCCCCAAACAAGAACAGGCTCAGATTTTTAATGACAAAAGTGTGCTCATAGGAGTTAAAATTATAATCACAT
Organism: Cryptotis parvus; assembly: GCA_021461705.1. NCBI lineage: Eukaryota > Metazoa > Chordata > Mammalia > Eulipotyphla > Soricidae > Cryptotis > Cryptotis parvus. The sequence goes on along the minus strand of JAJIBD010004575.1, from coordinate 172,898 downwards.
AAATTAAAGTTTTGATTAAACGTATTAGAAAATAGAAAAACTATCCCAAAAATGGGGAAGAAAAAAGATGTAGGAGAGCAATAAGGAGAGAAGGCCTTGAAAATTAAATAATTTGTTCAGGAGTTCTAAGACCCAAATCAATGGATCCAGAAAGAGCAAAATTTGATAATGGTGGTGAGGACATTATGCAAGAAACAATTCAGTGAATATGTCCTGAACCCACAGAGGGGAACTTATGGAGACAACTGATTAAATGTGCGGTGTTGTGGATGGGAATGGGCCCGCTGCCAAGGCTCACTATCATTATGTTCCAGAACACTGGCCATGAAAAAGACTATAGAAACTTAGAGATAGAAAATAAATTAATGGTGAAAAACAAAATATTAGGAAGCAGGCCAGCATCAGATTTCTGGACAGTAACCCTGGGGTAGGGAGACATCCTGAAGGGAAATAAATCCCCAGCTTGGATTCATCATCTGGATTCATTGGCCCGCCCATCATGACTCATCGAGTGCCGAGGTAGAGTAAGGACATTTCAGACAGGTAAGATCGCCCAAAATCTCCACTGCCGGAACCTTTGCTCAGGGGGCTACTGAAGAATGTGCTCCCGGATAGGGGGAAGGACACAAGGCCCAGGGGGCAGGGGCTCAGACACAGAAGAAAAACTCGGGACACACAGTGGTACCAAGGACATGTCCAGGGCACCAGGAATATCACGGCCCAACCTGCAGCCAGGCTGCTCAGGCATCACAGAACAGAGAGCTCCAGAATGCTAGAGAAACCACTGATGTTCAAGTGTTACGATGAAGAAGTAGCAGTGACCAGGTGGAGATCTGAAGCAAACACCAGAAGAAAATGCCAAAGCAGGGCCAGAGCAATGGGCCAGCAGCTGGAACTCAGCTTCTCCTGCAGGAGGCCCGGTTGGCGCCCCAGCACCATGGCCCAGCAGGCAGGAGCTCAAACCTTCCCTGCAGGAGGCCCAGTTGGAGCCCCAGCACCCACAGCGCCCCCGACTACTACCAGGAGTGGCCCAGCAACAAAAATACTGAAGCAGTTGGGCTGGAGTACATGCCTGGCACAAGGGCCCAAGTTCATTTCTGTGTCAAGAGAAAGAATTTAAGAACCTGCCACAGAGGCAGGCTGGGGGAGGAGGGAGGGAATCGGGGACATTGGTGGTGGGAAATGGGCACTGGTGGAGGGATGAGTGCTGGAACATTGTATGACCCGAAACCCCAAATATGAACATCTTATGAACATCTTTGTAACTATTTCTCACGGTGGTATAATAAAATATAAAAAAAAAAACATGTTCGATTCTGTCACCACATGGTCCCTGGGCATTTCCTGATACTTCCCACATAAATAAATAAATAGATAAATAAATAAATAAATAAATAAGTGAATAAATAAGTGAATAAATGGATAGATAGATAGATAGATAGATAGATAGATAGATAGATAGATAGATAGATAGATAGATAGATAGATAGATAGATAGATAGATAGATAGATAGATAGATAGATAGATAGATAGATAGATAGATAGATAGATAGATGATAGGTAGATGATAGATGATTTTTGTCTTTCTAGGTAGATAAATAGGCAGATAGGTAGATAGATAGGTAGGTAAATAGGTAGATAGGTAGATGGATGGATGGATGGATGGATGGATGGACGGACGGACGGACGGACGGACAGACAGACAGATAAGAATCCCCAACCAAACCTGATGTTGATAGTTCTGACCCTGGTTAGGTAACAGTGGGGATAATGGTGAAGGGGGAGGAAGGGCCCTTCACCATCTGCCTTTTCTCGATCCAATTAACACTGTAAATTGTACACATGTGTACATTTCATTAAAGTAAAAGTCATTAAATCGTGGCATCAAACAGAATGTATAATATAATTATGTGAGGGAACTCATACTCACAAAAATGGAAAGGTGCGCAAAAAAACTGAACTCTGATTGCCCCTGAAGGAGATAAGCAGGTGCCAGGGTGCAGTGGCAAGGAAGCGCCACCCTCAAATCCACTGGCATTTCGCTGTATCCATGGATTATTTCTAAAGAAAAGGTCCCAAAAGAAAGGAACCAGGATTGAATCTGAACGAAGAGAGCAATTAGAATGAAATGAGTCCTATCCTCAGAATGAGCACTTTATTCAGCAACTGTGTCTTCTTGTTTAGACAGATAATATCATCCTTACGAAACAAAAAAGTTAAAGATGAGAAATAAATTACTCAGTGCCATGATGCAAGTGATCACAGTTAAATGTTGGGTCTATAGCTGGACTAATACATGTGTGTGTGTGTGTGTGTGGAGAGTGGGGTATAGGGGTATGTATGTATGGTGTGTGTGTATGTGGTGTGTGTGTGCGTGGTGTGTGTGTACCCACATGTGCGAATCCTTGCTTCTCCAGGGCCGCCCATAGAGTGATACTCTTTCTCAATTGGCTCTTTTCACTCAGCACTGCACTATAGTAACTTGATATGAATTATTGAGGAACGTCTCCACACCCATCATTTTTGGTGACTGACATTGCCTCATTTGTCTTCATTACAGTTGATTTAACTAATCCCCTACTGATAGACTTTCTCGTTTGACACCATAAACAGTGCTCACAGGCTAATTCCTGCCCTTGTTCTTCACTGTCTCCCTCCTTGAAGATCCTAGAAATGCAATCTTAGAAACACTCTCCCAGAAAATGGGCCCCGATTTTCATCTGCCCCCAACTTGCTAACAGCGTCGCCCTCTCCAGGCCCCTTACTAACATTTGGTTTGTTTTTGCCAGATCTAGCAGGTACAGGGAAATCATTTCATTGCTTAAGTTTGTATTTCTTTGAGTTACTGGTGAAATGCCAAACATTTCCTTATATTGACTAACCAATAGATATATTTGATCATCTTAATGATAGCATAGTCTGACTGTACTGTCTGTAATTAGTTAAGATTGGCTTTATGACTCTGAGAAGAAAGACGAATATTGAAACAGTTACAGAATGGAGTATGTTGTGTAAGATATATACGTAGCAAAGGATAGAGGAGGAAGTGATCAATGTTTCTAGGCCAAAACATTTGAGTGGAGACCTGGAGGGTAAAGAGGAAGATGGGAGCCACAGCATGAATATGTTTGGGGAACAGTAGGGTTCAAGGCCACACAGAGAGCCAGTGCACATAGGAAGGGCGAGTGTTCAGGTGGCTGGGTCCCTCGTGCATGCCAGACAGGGACAGTGCCTGAAGAAGTGGTGCTGGTATCCTTTGAAGCAGAATCTGGAGCTGACCCTCCAGACCAGAGTCACCTGTCTGATTGGTAAGCCAGTGTGGACTGCAGACACCTAGGCTCCTGTAGCCACCAGGTATGAGGTCTAGGAATCCTGGAAACTGTGTGTGAAGTTTGGGGACTAGAAGAATTCCCGATGGTGGGACCCATCACTTCTTCAAAAGAGGAGAGAGGATTCAACCCCAGTCTGAGGCGGACGGACTGTGGTTGCCGGGCACCCAATTGATTTCCCTTTCAAGTAGCACATGGAGTAGTTGAGGAAATAGACTCGAGTGTCCCAGACTCCTGACTCAGAAGGGCAGAGCCCAGAGCTGACCGCCAGTGGCAGTGACCCCAAAACACTCGCCTTGAAGCCTTCACCACCGCCCCGCCACCGGAAAGCCCGGGCCCCATTTCTTTTGTACTTCATCTCTTGGTTTTCGGTTCATTATTTTAAGCCGCAGAATGAATCACCCCAAGGAAAGGCACCATATGTCAGGAGATGCCATTTAGAAGACAGAAGCAGAAAGGTCTCGGGCTGGCTCATTGTTCTCGGTCCACAAAGAATCGATCGTCTGCTGAGATAATAGTAGAAATCCGAAGAGACCCCCGCGCTCTGAGCGTTGGTTCCAGTGGTGATGTGCCACCTCTCATTCCGTGGAAGGAAATTTGTTGGATTTCTATTGACAGAGGAGGCATTTTGAAGCCAAGTGCACGGTGCTATTTTCCTCAAGCTTCCTAGTCATTAGCCCTGAGAGTGAGGTCTGGCTGAGACGCGCTGGTTCCCTGTATTGTTGAAATGACATGTGCAAACAATAGCAATCGCTCCCGTCTCGACATACATTAAACGGACCAGAAGAAACTCGTAAAGGCTTTTTCACCCTGGGAGCTCAGCTCTGCCTGAGAAGTGGCTGAGGGCCTCCTGTCAGGTAAAGAAGTAAATGCTACCCTATGACAGGCCAACCCTTAGGGTCCCACTGTTCTGCTCTGCAAGAGATGACACTTTGCCCATCCTTGGCACAGCAGGGCCATGGGCACAGTGCCTCCGGGACCTGGGCACACTTGCCAGCACTTAACCACAGAGAAACAGACAACAGCGCTGAGTTTGGGTAGAAGGTTCATTTTTGTCACCTTGGAGCGAATAGGTGAATTGTCTTTCTTGCTGTGTAACAATACCAAGCAGTGACTTCAGAAAACACAAATGTCTGATATGTCTCCGTCAATCAGAAGCCCCGCCTGGCTGATGGGATTCTCTTCGTAGCATGTCAAAAGGCTGAAATCAAGGTGAAGGCCAAGGCACCTTTCCTCCCTTCTCCCTTCCAAGGGCTTATGGTAGGAAATGGTCACCCCCAGCCTCCGCAGTGTTGGCAGTTTGTTCTGTGTGATGGAATGGCTGAGTCTCCCAGTTGCCTTGCCTGGGACCCTCCCTTGGTCCACTCCACGCTCTGTATCTCTGTCACCTGGCCCCAGTGAGGAGCTCTCAGGCCCTTGAGAGAGTCACTCTACCTGCACCCCTTCCCAGTGGCATCTGGATTCATGTTTGATGGAACAACTTGGCAAAGATCACTGTGGGCCTTCTCCAAATGCTTCCCACCCCAGGCCCCACGAAGCTGCTGTTTCTTTCTCTTAGCTTCCATCTTTTAGAATCTATTACTCTGTGAGCACTGGTATGTGTCCAGGAACATTTTTTATTTGAGCAAAATGATAAAAAAATAACATCTGTCACCTTGTGAGGACTTCCCTTGTGCCTGGATTTTGCCTAAGTTTCATGCAAGTTCCCTCATCTCAGCCTCACCACTCCGCAAAGGCACTGTCCAGATCCCAGCATGTGACGGGCCAATCTTACAGACTTGAGGCCAATCTTACAGACTTGAGGGACCTGGCCCGTGTTGCAGGCTGCAAGCAGCAGAGCTAGGACACGAACCCTCCTCTCTTCCTCCTCGGGCCTCCCTTCTAATCCCATTCCCTTGTGTCTTGCTAGAGTGTGCGTTTGGAAAGGTCACTGGCTGTCTTCCAGAGCTCCAACACTTTCTCAGCTATCCGTGTCTTCTTTAGTCAGGTTTGCCAACTAATAACAGCAACCATGAGAGAGGCCAACCCTACCCCCTTAAAACAAAACACCCTCGGAATCAAAGCAGCAGAGATACCTAAGGGGGTCAGCGTGAGTGAGAACCTGAATTGGGGAAAGGAGAGTCCAGTTCCTCGGTCACTGCCATGTAGATGTGCCTTGTCATTGGATTCTGTGATAGAGCGCTGCTCCTGGCCTGTCTGCCAAACATTGATTAATAAATTTCATCAAGAAGAAAAATCACCAATTCAGCCCCTGGGAACAACTTCAGGTTCTGTTCCACTGTAGAGCAGTCAACCTTTGTCATCAGAGACAGAACAGAAATGGTCCCTATCCACTGCAAACAAATGACCCCACTTCAGACAAGCACACCCACCCGTGACAGCAACTTTCCACTGTGGACAGATGGCTGACCTGTGCCAGGGCCAGAACAGAAAAATAAATGGGTAGAATAGGAAAGCTGGCATTGGCGTTCAGAAGCCCACTCTTCCAAAAGGCACTTGCGTTTCCATAAAAGAATGACAAAAAAAAAAAATTGGCCTTGATTTATGTTTCGATCATTGACAGTGGCTCATAAAAAGAAACTGTCGAGAGTCCTCTGAGGACAAAAGTTGGAGGACAAGGCCATCAGAGTGAGATGGTCTCGCCTAGAACTTTCTCATTTTCTCTTCCTGTGGCCCGGGAGTTGTAGTACTAAGCAGCTCCACTTCTGAGTTCTGAACTTGGGACATGATGGCTGAGGCCTGGACAGCGGAGAAGAACCAACAAGGCAGCAGCGTTAGCAGAGCCACTGCTGCTCCCCAGTTTCCAGCTTCTCGCAGACCCAAGGCCAGAAGATGTTTCCCAGCCCCTCTGGTTTGAGTTGTGGCTGCATTCCCAAGTGGGCAGATATGGTGGGTACCACTCCTAGGCTCAGGGCATAAATCTGATGCCTTGGCAGATGTCTCTGTTCTTTCTTCTCTTGCTGTCCAGCCTGTCAGAGTCGAAGAGCCTTAGAAGCTGCAAGGTAACCCTGCCGGAATCTGTGTACCTCTGTCCCTGAATGGCTGATGGGGCAGAGGCCCGCCCACTGGAATGCCTGTGAACCAGAAATGAGCCAGAATTGGTCCGTGAGATCAGAGGTCCTTCTGGTATGGCAGCTGCCATTTCCATACCCGAAGCAGAAGAACCCAGAGAAAGACCTTCAGTCTAAGGGGAAGGACGATTGTGATTTTTGTGTGTCATTTTGATTGTGTTGGTCAAGCCAGACATTTAGTAAGTTAAACTTTCTCTTGCAGATAATAATCTATGGCCCTGAAAATTAAAGGTATGAGGATTGTTCTTTGGTTTATTAATGTTTTAGGATAAAATTATAAACAAATGCAGTTACTTTCATGGAAAGGCACACTTTGCTAACTTTTCTTAACATTTTAGTATTCCCTTAAGGCTAATTTGGTACAAGTAGAAATAAGAAATTTTTAGGGGAAAAGATTGAGTCATACAAAAATCAGCCTTATTTTACACAAATGTCCTTTGAATACTGAGATAATTATCTTACAAATATCCTACCTTGGTCCCGTTTCTATAATGTGACACTAATGCTTAATTGTTTCTTTTTGCACAGTGTCACTAGACATACTTCATACGGAAAGACCATGAACAGAAAAAATTTTTAAGAGTTCACTCTGCTGTTTCCATTAATACAAAAACCAAAGTTTCCTCAGTAACGTGCATTGGCATTCTTTATTCTTTTATGTTTTATTATACCACCATTAGATATACAATTACAAAGATGTTCATGTTTGGGTTTCAGTCATACAGTGTTCCAGCACCCATCCCTCCACCAGTGCCCATTTCCCACCACCAATGTCCCCAATTCCCTCCCCCTCCCAGCCTGCCTCTATGGCAGGCTCTTTACCTTCTTTCTCTATATATCTCTATCTCTGTCTCTATCTCTATCTATCTAATCTATCTATCTATCTATCTATCTCTATCTACCTACCTATCTATCTGTCTACCTACCTACCTATCTATCTATCTATCTACCTACCTACCTACCTATCTATCTCTCCCTCTCTCTCCTCTTACACATTGGGGCATGCAATACATTTAGAGATTATCATGTACATCCCTTTGTCTATATTCAAGGCTCAGTTCTAGGCTGGTATGATAATTTCCAACAATTATTAGTACACTGTTCCTTTCTCTGTTTTACCTAATCTCTGACTCCCACACACTTGCGGTTGATTCCACCTATTGACAAGACCTCCTAATCCGTGTTTTGCCTGGCCTTGGATATTGGTATCATACTGTATGTATGTATGTATGTATGTATGTATGTATGTATGTATATTCCACAAATAAATGCAGTCATTCTATTCTGTCCTTTTCCTTCTGGCTAATTTCACTCAGTATGATCCTCTCCATATCCATCCATTTATAGGCAAATTTCATAACTTCATTTTTCCTAACAGCTGCATAGTAGTCCATTGTGTAGATGTACCAAAGTTTATCTATCCAGTTGTCTGTTCTCAGGCACTTTGGTTGTTTCCAGATTCTGGCTATTGTGAATAGTACTGCTATGAACATAAAAGTACAGATGGTGTTTCTGCTGTGTGTTTTTGGCTGCCCAGGGTATATTCCCAGGAGTTAGGTATGGCTGGGTCAAATGGGAGCTCGGTTTCTAGCTTTGGGAGGAATGTCCATATTGTTTTGTGCATTGGCATTCTTATAAGCAATGTTGATCCTGGGAACTGTTCTTCTTGGCTTTGTTTAATTTGTTAAACATTTTTAATGTATTAGTTCCCATGTTGACTTTCAACCCTGTGGAAACAGAATTAGTTTCTGGTGTGATAGACAGGATCTTTCCTCAGTTAGAAGCTGGGGAATCGGCATTTGGGTTTCAGTAGTAGACGCTCTGACGGGTCAGAGATTGTGGCTCAGCAGAACACTAGCTTTGCATGTGTGAGGCTCTTGACCTGACCCCACACTACAAATTATTTAATGAGTAAGCAAATAAATATAGGAGCCTCTTTACTCAAGTCTCTGTGGGTCTGTTCTGAATAGCCTGGCCATTCAGGACCACTGACCAAGGCCAGTTCAAGTCTGCAGTTGAACTGGGCCTGGATTTTAGTGATGTCCCAAGTCCTGCCACTCTGTGACATCCTGCCCAGGCAGTTTCTGAGCTCCCTTCCAGCCGCAGCCTTGGCTCTCCTCATGCACAGGCCGGTCAGGGAGGGCAGCTGTCTTCCACACTCAGGATGCAGCCCCGAGGACGCCACTGCATTTCTCTGCTCTCTTTTTCTTCTTGCTCGGCCTACCCTAAGGAAATTCAAACAGGAAGAATCCTTTTGGAGTAGAATTCCCCTGGAGTGCAGCCCACCTAGCACATTTTACTCTGGCTTGAAAGGACAGGCCCCCTCTGCATGCTTTTCTTTGCACCCCTGCCTCCCACTGCTGACTTTTCCTCCTTTGCACTGCGCTTCCCTGAACAGCCATTTGGAGCAGGGGCTGTCCTGGGCCCCCCCATGTCCCCTGGGCCTGGGAACATTGAACATAGATTGTGACTTTCACTAGAAAATAGATACAGTTTTATAAACAAATTTGCAGATGACAAATGTGGGCAAGTTTTATTATGGTCCTCAATTCCATGACCTGAAGTATGGTTTGAGGCTCTTCCTGTGCCCTTGAGCTACAATTGCTTGCGACAGGACTTATGGAGATGTTACTGGTGCTGCTCGAGCAGTTCAGTGAACAACGGGAAGACAGTGAAATGTGGGCAAGGAAGAATAGCTGGGCCAAGTGTCCGTCAATAGAATTTTTAAAGACCTTAATGGATAAGACCCAAATTCAGAAATTAAAAAAAAAGTTTGCAGCAGAGTAGGTGTTTTTTGTTTGTTTTGCATTGTTTTTGTGACTCACATGAGATACACACTTACAAAGTTGTTCTTGATTGGGTTTCAGACATATAATGCTCCAATAACACCCACCACCAATGTCCCCAGTTTCCCTCCCACCGTTCCCCACACCCACCTGTTTCAGAGCAGTGTTTTTAACAGTGAATTATACATGCTGAAGGAAGGATAAGTGAACTGAAGGCAGGAAGAGATCCTGAGGTCTGGCCTGGCTCGACAGCTTACAGCTCCTGCCTTCCAGAGGTGGTGGGTTGAGCCCCGAGCCAGTGCCTGCGCTGAGCACACCCTGTGACTCTGCTCTGTCCGTGATCCATCAGGCAACGTCCAGCCACATCATGGACAGCCATGTGGGAAAAAAATGAACAAGGTCACAAAAATCCTCCAAATTCTCTAATCCCGAACGTTAAAGGGTGAAATTGCAGACAAGAGGCTCTAAGACAGGATGTATTAAGGAAGACAAATGCAATGGAGTAAGACAAGGAAAGAATTAGTGCCGGCTAAGGGAGCATGGGGCTGGGGTGGGTGGCAAATGAGGGTCTTTGGTGGTGGAATTGGAGTTGAATGGTGAACCTTTCTAACAACTGTACTGTGAAAAACTTTTTCACTGAAGCCGAGCAGGTTTCCGTGAAAGCAGGGTTAGACCCATGTCCTTTTGGAGGAGAGTGAGCTCTTGATTGTACTTTATAACACGGTATTTAAATTTAAAAAATAAGTGAATTAAAAAAAATCCAAAATAGGTTATTTGAGGTGAGTGAAGAGGTTGCAAACATCCAAGGATTTCCTTTAACAGCAGATACATGAACTGACTTACCAAATGTTTCATAAGCTTCATTACGAACCAACGTCAGTGAATGATACCAACAAAAACAAAAAGACAAGAATACTCTGCCTCCTCGCACACCATCAAGGTGGCCAAGATAATCCCTAGGACCTAGCTAGGCAGCACGGTGTCCTTAGGCTGCCACAGTGAGCCAGACCAGCCCTGGTTGGCTGAGAATCAGCAGTTGGGCCCGGCCGGCCCCAGCACCTCTTAGGAGGTCCCTCACCCCAAGAAGAACAGAAGACCAAAAAAAATCCCTTCTAGGGGGAGCTTATGCCCTATTGCAAGGAGACAAACACGATAAATAATTATGTGCAGAGAGATGGTAATAGAGCAAAGGGATGAAAACAGAGGAAGAGGGTGGGCTGGAGCTTGCAGGCTGCATAGGAACAGTCCGAGCAGGCTTCAGTGAAAGCAGGGTTAGACCCAGGTCGTGTTGGAGGAGAGAGTGAACTCGGAGGAGCCCAGCACTTCATGTCACATGGACTTGCCGGTGGGACCCGTGGCACTCTCAGAGTTCCACATGTGTTTGGAATGATAGCAAGTCTAACTGGAGCATCAGGAAATCACAGCAATCAGGGTGACTTCCTAGATGCTCAGCCTCACTGTCACATCACAGACACTTTGCATTTGAAAAGCCTCTCTTTCAACAACTCCACATTCTAGAAAGGACTGCGTCCCTTCAGCTGAGACCTCAGCATTCAGAGATGAGAGCAGATAATTAGCAGAAGCTGGTTAGTGAGCCGGGCTGTCAGCTTGAGAAAGAGGCGCGGTGTCTTCACAGAGCATTCCAAAGCAGAATTGTAGGTTTGCGCTTCAGAATCTGGGGTGCTCTTTGAAAAGGGGAAAAGCCAGCAAACACCCAGCTGCTTTGATTTGGAAAAAAAAAAATCTTGTTTGTCTGTGATGTCGCATTCCGTGGTGCCAGGCATTTGAAGTCTCCAGGGCTTTGACATGGGCAGAATGAAATGCCAAGAATATCCTCACTGATCGCTTGTCATTTTGTGTTGCAGGCACACAAAAAGTCCCTGTGGACGATTGAACCTAGACAAGGCGTGGTCCCCCCGGAAACCGATGTCCAACTGACCCTGACCGCCCACCTGAATGACATAGTGACATTTAAAGATACAGTCGTTGTGGAAATTGAAAGTAGCAGCACCTACCGGATTCCTGTCCAGGCTTCTGGCTTTGGTTCTACCATTGTCTCCGATAAGCCCTTTGCTCCAGAACTCAATCTTGGAGCTCACTTTAGGTAGGCCGTGCTCTCAGTGCCTTTTTGGCCGCTCTCGATTTTAGAACGTTGTTTTGAAGTATATAGACTGAGGCTCCGCCCCTGGCTCTTCCCATTTCACTTGCCCGCTCCCAGTAGGTCTGTCCTGGCCTTCACCGGGTTGCATTCTCTAAGCTGGGTTCCCCCAACCTCAGAAGCGGCAGTGTGGGAGAGGTGTATTCTTTCCCACTCCAAAGTGCCTGCCCTGGGACAGATTCTGAACCCCCCATTAAGATCTTTTCTCTTGATGCTTTCACACTGACCCCTCGAGTGTAGGAAAGAGACACGCATCCTGGTTACCTAGGTAGAAAGTCTCTACCTAGGCAGTGGGGGAATTTACTACCAGTGCATCTCATCAGGCATGACAGAGGAGGGCATTTAGGTTGGGGGCTTGGATTTTTGGTAGTCTGCCTGCTGATGCCTCCCTGAGCTGGCTCCAAAAAATCACTCAGGAAAAGCTAGATCAGATATTTCAATAATGGGTAGTACAGGGTCAACCCTCTGAACGAAAGGAAATGTGGCTCTGGATGCAACCCGTCTGGCCTTGTTTGAGTTGCACTCAGGCGAAGCCTTTGCCTTAGAAGGTACAAATTAGACAGTCTCAGAACCTAAGGCAATTTAGGGCCAGAGATATAGTCCAGCGAGTAGGACGTTTGCCTTGCTGACCCAGGTTGGGTTCCCAGCATCCCCTATGGGCCCCCAAGCACTGCCAGGAGTAATTCCTGAGTGCAGAGCCAGGAGTAACCCTGAGCATCGCCTGGTGTGACCCAAAAAGACCAAAATTAAAAAAAAAAGTAAGGCAATGTAAAATATTTTTAAAAGTCTCTAAGTTTTTTCCCTAAAAATATGTATATATGTGTGTGTATCTATGTGTGTGTGTGTATATGTGTGTGTGTGTATAATCTGTTTACATTTCAAACAAATCTTAGAGGTCCAAGATGTAGAAAGCCAAGTATCTTAGAAATCCCAGTATCTAGGAATGCCCCAGACAATGAAGAGGTCCTTGGTAAATATGTGCAGAATAGGGGGAGTGAGGAGGCCAGAGCAATAGTACAGCCAGCAGGACTCTTGCCTTGCAAGTGGCCAATCCAGGTTTGATCCCGGCATCCCATATGGTCCCCTGAGCACCACCAGGAGTAATTCCTGAGTGCAGAGCCATGCATAAGCCCTGAGCATCACTGGGTGTGGCCCCCAAATATAAAAATGAGTGGCTGAATGGATGATGAGTGAAAGCATCTTTAAATGTGGGTACTGGTTTCTGGCATTGGCCAGTCTGGCTGTATCGTGGTCCCTCCTAGCCCCCGTGGCATCGGTGGGCCTTAGAGGTTACACGGCTTTTACCTTCCTTGCTCCCTTCACGTTGAGCCCATTCCAGCCTCTCTCAGTCAGTGGAAATGAACTGGTGCCACTTGAAATTTGCTTCTCTTCTACTATTAGCTTTTCTTATCGGGCCTCCAAGCCATTGCTGGTAAATTCACAATATCTGTTGGCTCTGAGGTATCTGGGTGGGGCAGTCGCTATCCCAGAGTCCACAACACGGTGACTTGGGGAGCAGCTTGGCCCTGGCTCCAGTCTGCCGGCCCCAACCTGTTACTGTTTCATAGTACCTCTCTTGAGCTTTCTGCTTTTGTTTGTAGTTTTTACATAATGTGCATTGCTCACTCCCATTTCAAATGGCCAAGGAATAAATCCCGAGGGTGTAGAAAGAATAGCCCACCTGAATAACGATTCCTTTCTACCTTCCTGGACACCCTTTCCAGCCTGGACACCCTATTTCTACCGCTTCAAACTGACCAATAAGGGGCGCCGGGTCCAGCAGCTGTTCTGGATGAATGAAGGTTTCCAGCCCAAGACCAAGAAGAACCCGGCCAAGAGGGACCTGAGGAAGAGACTCCCCTCACTCCAGAGCTCTGAGGAGCCTCAGAACCCCGTTTTCAGATTCACCCTGTCAGGATGGAGCTACGCCCAGGCCAAACGATCAACGTGACTCTCCAAGGCTACTCTGACCACCCCAGGGTAAGAGGGTGGCACGTTGGTGTGGGAGCGATTTTTCTCCTCCATAACCCATGTCTGAGACATTTTCCATAACCCTGGAAAATTGCCTAAAGGAGGATTGTGGTTTCCATGGCAGCAGCCTTTGCTTTCATGGTTCAGCTCAGCTCAATTTTCTGTTTGCTTCTGTAGGAACATGCTCTCAAACCTTAGAATCCCCCCAAAGTATGTTCTCAGGGGTCAGTGAGGTAGGACAAGGGCTAAGGCACTTGCCTTGCATACAGCTGACCACAGTTCAATCCCAGCACTGTATAAGGACCCCAAGCCCTGCCAGGTGTGATCCCTGAGCATAAGAGCCAGGAGTAAGTCCTGTGCCCCAAAGATAATAACAATAACAATAATATCATCATCATAATAATAGTAAAGCAGATTCTCAGCCCCAGAGGCAACAGCAGGAAGTCTGCAAGTCCCAGTGGTAGCTGGGCCCCCGTTCCCAGTTGCAGTGGGCGTGGCTGTGGTTCCCACACGGTGCTGCCTCTGCAGGGACGGATCCACTGGCCCTTCTCACAGCCCCACTCGTGCACATCACTCTTCTGGCCCTCGTCCCTCCTGCTCCCATCCAAGAACCGACTGATCCCCAGCAGCTCTGGGGGCCACTCTGGCTCCAAGACCCACTTGAGCCTTCCCCTGAGATCGCTGAAGCCTACCGTGGGCTGTGGCTGCTTCATTCCTAGGCTTCCTAGAGACGGGGCCTGACCCCCCATACAAAAGAGCATGAAATCTCCGGGTCACTGCAGCGCTGCTTCTCACAGTGCAGACTTTGTGGGCGAGCAACAGGGCTCACTGCCCCTATCCGTGTCTCCGACTCAGGAGGTGACCCTAAACTCTAGGAAGCGCTGAGAAATTGCTCCCCCAGCAGCCGCAGTGGGGCAGCTCTGCTGTTGGCTCCAGGGGCGGAAATGACATGTTGTGGTCTCTAGGGCACTCTCGGGTGAAGTTTCTCAGTGAAAAGTCAGGGACGGGATGTTCTTTCCCTTAAAAAGTTCTAAAATGTTCCCTTGTGCCACCCTGTGTATATGAGGGAGACGAAGCTGAGCAGAGCAGCCTGACACCAGCACAACCGCAAGGCCTGTCCCAGGAGCTGCCCTCCCCAGCAGCATTGCCAGGGCCCCGACTCGCCCTGAATCTCCCTGGAGTGGCCTCAAGTTAGGCGGCATTATGAAGGTGAATGAGATGGGACTGGTCATCAGCCCAAACCCCCCATACTCTTCAATACCAACTCTTCGCCATAAAAGTTTATGTTCGGTCCGGTCCACTTATGAAACTCTGCACCTCAAGGTACATAGAACTATTAGCTTTCATAGCACCATTTTTAAGTATTCCGTTTGGAAGACAAACATTTCCCAGCCGCAGCTTTTGATAAGCTTGCTAGGCAGACACAAAACTGCCCCGAGGTTTTAGCCCAGGAGAGAGGGTATCTACCTTGTCCCTCCCTGTGTTGGATATCCAGAAGTGAGCGTTGGGAGCTGGGGATAGAAACAGAGATGGAGATAAGAGACAGCCCAAGCCTTGAGCTCACTGTCAGTGCGTCTGGTCGCCTTCCAGGCAGCAAGAAGGCGACCAGCTGCATTGACAGCTGCTGACTCCTTGAAGACATAAACCATCCGCACTTGACTGCGTGACCCCTGCAATGCTGCTTCGGGAGGAATGTGCACTCCCGGCAGAGGGGGCGCTGCGGTCAGCCCACTGACTGTGGCCCGCTTGTCGCAGGCAGTCCAGGAGCTGCTGGTGTGCCACGCCATGATCGGGACGCAGCAGGGGAAAAGCCTGGTGATGACCGTGAAGGTCCTCTGTGAGTTCATTGAGCCGCTTCTGCAGCTATCCACCAAGCACCTTACCTACCGGCTGGAGAAGGTCAGTGGGCTGTGCAGGCTGCCAGCCTGGGGACAAAGGGGGCCGTCAGACCCACCCCCTCCTATGCTTCCCAAAGTTTCTGAGGCCAGCACATGCCCAGCTGAAAATTCTGAGTCTCGGCCTTTGTGCTTCTGTAATGCCAATCATGGGGGAAGTTCGACTTCCGTCCTTTCCGAGGTCTGGGGCTCCAGTGTCCTGTGGATTGGGTTGTTCTGAGCACACTGTCACCCACTACTTACCTGTCCCCGTTGTCCCACACAGCCACCAGTGTGTGACCCAGCCCAAGCTCAGGGGCCAGTTCCTGACTCAACCATCCTGGGCAGCGTGGTGATAGTGCCTCACGGGTTCAGGGGACCAAGCAACCCTGATTCCTCTCACGACCCGGGCTGGACTGTTCTTTCAGGTGCAGAGTCCCTTCTGCTTCCTTCCAGCTGAAGGGGTGGCCCTGAGCACCCCTGTGGGCATGGTGGGGTCCAGTGGGTGGGGGTGGGGTGCGAGGTCAGTTGAACAAGCTCAGTTCCCTTCAGCGCCATGAGTGAGCGCCTCACATGAGCAGCCAAAACCCTGGTCCAGACGGCTAGCAATGAGTGAGGGTTTCTGTCTCAGGACCCAGATGAGCTGGGACAGTGCCTGAAAGAGAATTCCTCCATCATTTTAAAGCCACGATTGCTGTTTCAAATTCTTCCCTTTTTGTAGTCAGAAAGATATTTACTGGCGGCAGCTGTGTCGCATTTACTATCATACTTTCTCCAAATGCAAATACCCAGAGAGAGAGCGGTGAGTGCTCACTGATCACTATTCTGTACGATACAGTATACATTAATTTTGCAGCTCAGTTTCTTGTTAAGTTTTTTCCTTCCTAAGCCCATAAATACTCATAAAAATAAAGTGTGGGTAATGTTCCTTTTCTTTATATCAGTAACCTTGATTTTTTAAGCATTCTCTTGCAAAAAGTGTCTAATGTTGGGTTTCATCCCTAGAATAAAATGACAGAAAATGAGTGTGGAAATTACTTACTGAGAAACAAATTGCCCACAAGCCTCTGATCCTGTTTCTACCCTCTGCCCTTCCCTCTGTCCCCTCCCCAAATAACGCAAGTTTGGGATCTGTCCAAGCACTGTTTCTTCTATACACTTCCACTTCCATGCATGCTCCTCACAAGGACAATTAAGGCATGCACCTTCCTCCCCTAGCACAGTCTTGGTGCTCAGGCAAGGGTCTCAAAGCAGAGAGCTGACTTAGTGCCGTAGGCTCAAGTGAGGCTAACCTTGCCTATGGGAGGACCTTTTCTCTCACGGGATTTCTCAGATTCCATCCATTGTACCTGCTATGCTATTCCCAAGCCGCAGAGATGAGCCCCACATCTCCATGGGATGGAAAAGGGCAGCTGCCACCCATGGCCAGTTGCCTCCCTGAAGTCCAGCAGCAAACCCTGTCCCAACTATCTGGGGAAGACAGGCAGTGCCTCGGGCGGGTCGTTCCCAAATAGACGGGCTGTTCTGTGCATCAGCTCCCTCTCCAAATGGCCCCATACCCAAACCAACCAGGACTGGATTCTTCCCTCAAAGCTACCTACAGCCACAGCCCTCTACGAAGGTCCCTGAGGAGACAGCTCTCTAGGCAGCCTTGCAAAGGCACCAGGGGCTACTTCCTCCCTGCTTATGGCTGTGTTGCAAAATGCAAGGGTGATACCATTTCACCAAAACTCTTCAGCGCCACCCTCGAGAACATCATGCAACAATTAGAATGGGAAGGAATGGGAGTGAAGATAGATGGTCGGCAACTACACCACCTCCGCTTGGCTGATGACATCGTTCTAATAACACCAAACATTAGCCAAGCGGCACAAATGCTGGCTGACTTCGACCGAGAATGTGGAAAGATAGGTCTACAGCTGAATCTAAAGAAAACAATGTTTATGAAGAATGAACTAGTTCCAGAGGCCCCGTTCACTCTCAATGGAACAAACATCTCTGAATGCAGCAGTTATGTGTACCTAGGTCGAGAAATCAACATGATGAACGACCTAAAACTTGAGCTGCGCAGGAGGAAGAGAGCGGCATGGGAATGCCTTCAAAGGCATCGAAGAAATAGCTAAAAAGGACAAAGAACCTCCGGCTCCAGGCACATCTCTTCGACTCCACCATTCTCCCTGCATTAACATACGCCTCAGAGACCTGGGCCCTACGAAAGCAGGATGAGAATGCTATTCGGGTCTCCCAGAGAGGAATCAAAAGAGCTATGCTTGGAATATCACGCCTCACTCAAGTGAGAGAAGGAATCCTGAGTTCTGAGCTCCGTCACTATTCCAGAATCAGGGACGCTGTCTCGTTTGCCAAGGCATCGAAAATCAGATGGGCTGGACATGTAATGCAATTTGGAGACAACCGCTGGACTAGAGCCGTTACCGACTGGATCCCACGGGATGTCAAAAGATCACGTGGACGCTCACCTACAAGATGGTCAGACTTCCTTGTCAGGACCCTAAAGGAACGGTTTGAAGCTCTTCATATTCCTGAATCAACCAGATGCCATTGGGCTACATTGGCACGTGATAGGGTCCGATGGAAATGTTACTGGCGCCCGCTCGAGCAAATCGATGAATAACGGGATTCAAGTGATCAAGTGATCAAGTGTGAATGCAAGGATAGCTCAGCCCCAGAGTAGCCATTGGAGACAGGTAAACAATCCAGGGTGCACAGAAGAATCACAGGTACAACCAAGCCAAGGGACTCTAGCCGCCTGTTAGAGATAGAGCAGTGTGTTTCCTCCCAGACCATTGCAGTGGTTAGAGGTGGGAACTTACTGAGCTGATTAAACCCCTGTGTGTGTGGGGATTTGGGGGGGGGTAGGGTGGACAGTGATACTCTCCTGGATGGGACTGGTGGCCTTCTAAGAAGAGATGGCAAAGACAACCTCTCAGTCACCTGAGGGCACAATGAGAAGGTCACTCTCTACAAGCCAAGAAGAGGCCCTCACTGGACACCTGCTTTGCTGGGGCCTTCACCTTGGATGTCTCGGTTTCCAAAACCGAGACAAATGTTTACAGAGTGTAAGCCACCCAGTCTGTGCTGAAACACCATGGACACTGATCACCCAAGTTCATTTAGATCCTGAAGACCACACCGACTGAGAAGCAGCGTCAGAGCAAAGGGGCGTGATCAGAGGGAGTCAACGACAGTTGCAACAAGAGGGAAAGCAAATCAGAGCAACGAGACAGGAAGCCCAGTCTAGCATTGTTGGAAGACCAAGCAGTGGTTGGAGGGAGGCTCCCCGTGTGGGCCGGGCCACAGCAGAGGTTCTGTGCCTCCCAATTATGGCAGCCGACCCCTTAGCTAGACACATAAGAGATAAGAGGGGCCTGGTCAGGAGGGAAACCAGGCTGCTGGAAGCTTGCAACTCAGAATCTATTGCTTACGCTTCCTCCAGTTTAGAAATTAAATTTGACATGCCAGTAGAGTGACAAGATGATTCTAAATGCATTATTCCAGAGTTGGGGGAGGGGCAGGCAGGGGCCGGGGCGGATAGCAGCATTCATCACCATAATAAGAAAAATATATTTGCAAATTGAAAATTTTCAGCATGGAAGGATATTGTATAAGGAAGAATGTTTTCTGCATTCTGATGATTGCTGGCGTTCTCTGCACAGCCCTGGGCACCCGAGGGACCCGTGCCACAGCCCTGAGGCTCTCCGACAGAGCACGTCTACCCACAAGCACCACGTTCGAAGTGGTTCTTGTTTTTTAACCAGGCAGCAGAGAAGGAGAAATCTCATCAGTGTTTTCTGATTGATCTAGGTTCACTTCTCAGTAGCTCATCAGACATTTCAAATGACTTATCTAAATCTCAGCCATTTAGGAAATCATATGGGGAGGGGCCGAGGGACTGGGCCAGTTCAGAGGATGAGACCTCCGCTGATCAGTGAATAATGAGGCTTTTTGTTGGGAACTGCCTGCGGGCTCACATGTTCCTCTCTCCTCACAGACACCCAGCTGCCTCCTGGAGCCTGAATACCAGCCGTTGGTTATGAAGAACACGTCCAGCCTGCCCGTCAATGTTCTGCTTTCCTCCAGTGGCCCCTTCTCTATCTGTGAGAGCGATAAGTCTCCACTGCCCGTGATTCCCGAGGTAACTCTGTGCAGGGCTGCCGTAAGGTCTCCTGGGGACCGGGAACGGGAGTCTGGCTGTGTGTGAGGAAGGAAGAGAACAGTATCGAGACACTCTGTGATTCCAGCCAGCAAAATCTAACCCAGGACACAGAACACAGGAAACCCTAAATGAGTCCAAAATGAATTCACATAAGAATCAGGAAACCGGTGGTATACCAGTCCTTCTGATACCTATCTCATTCCTGCCCGTAGGGTGCACCCCCTTAGAAAAGGAGGACTTCCCACCAACGGCACTTTGGAACTATCTTTGCACTTATTTCCCCAGTCCAGTGAGGCGAGACACTGAGCCAGCCCAGCCTGACACCCACCATCCTCCCTCCAGATGCTGAGCAACCCTCACGGGGCAAGGGACAAAGCAGCTGCCCGCGCCTCCAGCGGTGCTCCCTGAATGCTCTGGCACAGTCATCCCCAGCATCCTTGTTTGCAGTCAGGCAAAGCAGTGGCCCTGCAGGGCTATGGGGAGGAAGGATTGCAGAGAAGCCAGAGCCTGCTCCTTACGACAGTCTGGGGAGATGAGGTGGAAGGAGGCGGTGTCAGAGGAGGGCCCGAGGCTGAAGCCCTCTGCAGGGCAGCACCCTCGGAGGCGAACCTGCAGGGAGGACGAGGCACCAGTGTGCCATCAGCGGGTGCGGCACACTGTTCTTGCCTGGCAGCGGTAAATGGTGCTGCCACCTGCCTGCCCTCACTCACCGTCAATCCTTCTGTGGGGCTCATTCAAGCATGATTGGGGGGGGGTGGGGGATGCACAGCTGAGAGCCTTGAGTGGAAAATAAAAGGAGGAAACGCAGGGAAGCAAGAGGCAATGGGAATCTGCCCACAAGGGGACCCATGAGGAAGACCAGCCGTATCATCCGCGCTGGCTCAGTGGATGCCCAGGGTTGGGGCGTGTATTCTCAGGGTTCGGGCGGGGGAGATGCAGGTGTCCAAAGAGGAGCTGAAGGCTGAACACCGACCCCCAGAGAGGGAGAAAATGTGAGAATCTGCAGTCACCCATGAGCTCCAGCGCACGGGATGGCCAAATCCCGTGGATGGGGGAATGAAAGTATGGGGGGGCACGCAGAGATGGGTACAACAAGGAAAGAGATTTAGAGTTAAGCAAGTTTTAGAAGCTAGAATGAGGATCCGAAGTGAGTTGACAACCCTCAAAACAGCAGCTTCCTAGGAAATTCCCCAATGAGGCTGTAAGATGTGGCGGGGGACGCTGAAAACAGAGGGGCTCTGTGTGCGCCGACAGCTGCCCCACCGACTCGACACAGAAACCGGGGAGAGGGGCTCTGTATGTGCCGACAGCTGCCCCACCGACTCGGCACAGAAACCGGGGAGGCGGCTTTGGCCCCAAGTCAGGAAGGTTAAATACTTTTCTCCAGAGAAATGGATAGAAATGTTGGAGGAAATTTGCCATTTCTGGAGCGGGTATCAGCACCCCAGAATACTCCAGGGCAACCGGGGTCTTCACCGCCTCATTGTCCCCTACCGCCAGAGAAACCATGCTGTTGAGCAGCCCGAGGAGAACTGAAACCCGGTGTGTCTATACTGTGGCAGCGCTAGGATGGTTCATTCTTTCTTAGAATAATGCTTGTAGTGTAGCTTGACCCTTTTATTATGTGTACATATAACTTTAATAAAGACACACACCAGTTCTCCAGAAGAAGATCTAGAAAGCAATAGGAGAAATACCAGCAATTCAGTAGAAAAAATATAGGCAAAGGAGATGAACAGAGTTCACTACAAAAATAAATGAAAGTGATCTTAGATATATATATATATATATACATATATATATATATAATAAAAAAGTTTCACTATGAAATACAAGTTAAAATTGCTTTGAAATGTTTTTTCCTTCTAGTTTGCCGAAGAGCAGAAATCGGATAAGGCTCTGAATTGGGGTGTTCTTGTGGAAAGGGAGGGTGGGTTGCACCCTGGAGGGCAATATGGCAGCAGCACGCGACCCTTCCCACATCCATGCCCTCGACCTCGTCATTCCACTCCTAGGAATTTGTCCTGGGGGGGGGGCAGGCACACCACACAGGGGCCTCTGCACAGGAATGTGTACCGTGATGCTGGTTATAGGAGCAAAGACGGGAGCCAGTATCCCTCAAAGCAGAGTGGTTAAGTAAATGATGGCAAGTGTTCTGGTGGAGTAAAACCTAACAGTGAAAAAGAATGAGAGACCCATAAGCACTGAAAGTCACGTCCCAGCAACAAAGCAAAGTGAGAGCAAGAGCAGAGTATGCACCAAGCAGTGTATCACAAAGGAATACCTAGAGGAACATGATTTTATTTCATACAACATCTCTGCTGGGTGGGCAGGACTTTCTCTCCTCTGGCAACCTTGGGGACAGGGGGCTTGGGAGCAGGAAGAGCTAAGGGCTTGGGTCAAATATGGGTCGAAAGACGTGAAGGGAACTTCCTTATTATTCTATCTATCCAAATATGAAAATGAACTATTGTGGAAACACCTTTTTTTTTTAATAAGGCCGTTTGCTGTCCCGGTACAATGTTCACAGACAGGGTCTCTCCTATGGAAGTCACTGCTCTTGCTCATCAGCCAAGAATTCTCGGAGAATCCCCCACAGGAAAGAGTTTAGACTGACCCAGACGTCCCCACAGGCTGTGCAGTGCCAGACGACAGTGAGCAGTGGCGGGGGGACAGTGTGGGACCCGGGAGTCATAGCCAGCCCAGTTGTCCTGTGAGCATAACGGTAAAGCACAGACACTGTCAGGCATCAGTAACTGCAGGGCTCTGCCAGTGAAGCCCACCGGGAGGACCAAGTAAAGCTGGGGGAGGCGGCGAGGGGTGAAGTAAAGCCAATGGGCTGCACCGAGCTTGTTTCCACTGCAGACTTGGCAGAGCAGAGCCTTTAAACCTCAGCTCCTTAGAAGCTAATAGACAGGAGACATCGGGAGCTGCTTCCATCCCCTTTTCGGTCTTGGGCCAGGAAGATCCTGTCGAGACTGTGTTCTGCTTCACCGTCTTTTCCTAGAACATGGAAGGGATCCTGGTGACGTTTGGTGTTTGTCTGTCACAGGTGCCCGGCGCTGCTCTGAGCAGACCATGTCCATTCTAACTCCTTTATCCTCTTGTTTGGTTTGGGGGCTTGGGGGATCGTACCTGGAGGTGCTCAGGGCTTACTCCTGGCTCTGTACTGGGGGATTACTTTTGGCGAGTCTTTCTGTGGGAAGGTGGCACTGTGGTCTTGGCATCAAGGAAGTCTGATGAGGGAGGGAGAGAGAGAGGAGGGGGAGCCGTTGTGGCTGGCCTGAGAGTGAGAACTGCAGGTGTTAGGGGACAGAGGAGGTGATCTGCCGTCCCGCTCTCTGGCTCCTCCTACTGTGCCCTGCCCCTTTTCTTTTAGAAATACTTCAAAAAAAGCAAGGAACTTTCCCAATTGTCTAGGAGGAAGCAAAGCCATCTGATTTCTTTCTAGGTCAGAGTATTTTATAGGAGTGATTCCTCGCAGACTTTCCTGAACAATGCCTCCCTCCCGTGACCTCATCACTCTTAGCAATATCCCTTGTTCTGAGCCAGAGAGAATAGTTCAGGAGGTCAGTGCTTGCCCTGCACACAGTCAACACAGGCTCCATCTCTGGCAATCCCTGAGCACCTCCTGTGGTGACTCAAACCACACATACACACACACACACACACACACACACACCATATACACTATCACTTCTTTCAGTCATTCCTCTCCAGATAACCATGCTTTTATTTTCCCTTAATAAAACACGCATGCATGTGCATACACATTAATATAGAGAGATTTCAGTATCGACAGGGACAGAATACTAGCTGTGTGTGTCCACAGGTGGAGATGTAATTGGGAATAAGTAAAATGTAGTTTGTCCTAACATGGATGTCTGTCTGTGTGTCTCTGTGTCAGTGAGCTCGGCCTCTTTGGCGTCTCGGGTGGCCGTGCATAGTGCAGAGGTTCCTAACTCCCTGTGACTTGTTCATAGCCTATTCGACTCGGCACTGATGAGGAAAAAAGCCTGCTGGTCAAGTTCGACCCTTGCTACAAGACCAGCTTGAACAACTGGGTTGCTGGAGGAAATTCTGGCTATCAAGTACATGGAGCACCCGCAGGTGGACAGCGTGAGCCTGCGCGGGAGGTGTACTACCCCAACCTCAGCTTCGAGACCATGGACCTGGATTTCGGCTGCATCCTGAACGACACGGAAGTCATCCGCTACATCAACATCACCAACTGCAGCCCCTTGATGGTCAAGTTCCGCTGGTTCTTCCTGGTGGACGATGAGGAAGACCACATCAGGTACCACCTCCCAGAGCAGCCCCCGAGGGCCACCCCCTGATGCTCACTGGCTTTGTGTCCCATTCCCTGGCCTCTGCCTCCTGCTCTGTGTTCACTTCTGCAAGGAACTGAGCATCTCAGCTCACCGTCAGTCCTTGCCAGCTGCAGACAGGAAGAGCCTTTAGGCATCTTTCAGAGTCCAGGTCCCCAACACATTCCCCGAGCAGGAGACACAGGCCTGCTGCTTCCATCAGGGATCTTGTGCTTGGCTCGTTAGACATCTGTCACGAGCAGGTTGTCTTTAAAGCAGCCTTAGAATATCCCTTTCATTCCCATAGCAGGACGTGGGTGGGGCGCTGCAGGGACCCCGTGTGTCCCAGTGCAGATCCCGTGTCTTTCGGTGAGTTTCCCTCAGGCCCCT
The DNA here is from genome assembly GCA_021461705.1 of Cryptotis parvus. Taxonomy (NCBI): domain Eukaryota; kingdom Metazoa; phylum Chordata; class Mammalia; order Eulipotyphla; family Soricidae; genus Cryptotis; species Cryptotis parvus. Next base: position 148,837 of record JAJIBD010004575.1, on the reverse strand, counting down.
GTGGTGCACGGCCCCACAGACTCGCAGGAGGGGAGCTGGCTTCAGCGTGTGTGCGAGCAGCTCTCTCCCGTGCCGTTAGCTTCCAAGCTAAAACCCAAGTTCATCTGGAGACTGTTGCTTTAAAAGTTCATAAGTAGCCTGGCGGAGTCAGGCCAGAACCTTTCTGTCCATCTGGTCAGGACTGGCCAAGCGGCACTCTGGCCACCAAGGACAGCCTCTGTCCTGTGGACTGTGTGGACGGCCAAGACCCGCACACCGAGTGTGGACCAGCCTTCCACACCTCCCTACTCTGCTCACAGCCCTCTGGTGTACATGGCCCCCTTCCCTCCCAGCCTGTTTCCATAGTAACGCGGCCCGCCGGGCTGCCTTCTAGACTAATGATGGCCTGAGCAGCACTGAAGCGCCTGGGCCTCAAGCCTGCGTGGCCAGTGCCAAGGACTATTTCAGTTCGGGGAACATTTAAAATAATTACGGAGAAATCCGCCAGCCTGGCCTAATGAGCGTCAAACACGACACTCTGTGAAGTTATTTTGATGTAACGCAGCTAAATGAATCCATTCCCTCTGGGAGACAGGGACATGCTTTATTTATTTTGTATTTTCAAGAAGCCGTTCCCATAATCAGACTAATGACGTTGTGAAAATGTGAATATTGAAGAGGATGCACGTAGTTTTGTTTTGTTTTTTTCTTAGTTTGAGCATGTATGAAGCCACATTTTCTTTCTCTGGTATTTTCCTGTTATTTATTCCTCCAGAGAGCCATTCAGAAAATGGTTGAAAAGTGCCGGGCCGTGCGTGGGCAGGGGGCAGTGGTGCACCTGACTCTGGGGGTCCCAGGGGAGAGGCGAGGTGGGGAGACAGCTCAGAGGAGAAGCAGGGGAGTGGCCATGTGCTAACCAGGCAGAAGCCCCAGATTTAATTCTGTGGCAGAGACCAGCCTCCTCAGCCCTGGCCGCTGCGCACTGCTTTGGTCTTGCGGCTCTGCTCGCCGACATGGGCCACCTGCTCTGTCACTTGGCTCCCTGGGACCTGTGGCTACCCAGTCTGTGATCACGTCTTGTAGGCCCCATGCCCTGAAAGGGGACATGAGCCCTTGTACCCCACAGCCAGGCAGTGACACCCTGGGCCTGGCCCTGTGGCACACTGCAAGGTGCCCAGAAGTAGCCACAGGTGTGGCACAGAGCAGGATCACAGCCGATGGGCAGCCCAGACTTCCAGCAAAGAGAGTCCAGGGGCACTGGCCATGTCGGTGAGGCCTGGGGTCCCCCGACCCAGGAATCAGGGAGACTCTCGGAGCATGGTGGGAAAACAGTATCCCACAGAGCATAGGCCCGGCGGCCGCTCCAGCCGGCTGCTCAGCGGCTGACTTCATGACACAAGGCTCTGGCCTTCCCGTCGTGCCCCGGCTGTCTGCTGTGCTTCCATCTGAGGCTTCTGCCTCTTGGATGTCCCCCGATGTCCTGTCCAAAACCTACACACAATAGCCCCTGTCCCCCTGCCGTCTCCCCGGGTCCCCTGGAATCAGTGTCCGGGGAAAATTCCAGAGTCCAGCCATCAAACTCAAGTCCAGCATGTCCTTCTAAACACCCCGTCCCCATTTCCACTGCTGTCACCCCTCGTCCTGTCACTGTCGCTCAGGACTGTAACGGCCCCTAATGGAGCTCCCGAGTACAGTTCCTCTCCCCACTCACAGCCCAGTGACGAGGTGTTGCCATGCCACCCTCCCGCCTTTGGTGCTCACTGGCCTCTCTGGAAGAGCAAACACCATCTGCTCGCTGTTCTGGAAGGTTCCAAACTGCTGTCCCCGCCCCCGCCCCTAGTCCCTTCTCTGCTCCCTCCCCCATAGCACCCGCCTCTTTAGCCAACATGCTGGCCCCTTCCCTGCCCGGTGGGTGGTTCCTGTCCAGCTGCTCTCCCTTCTCCTGGTGAGCCCCCAAAGCCCCAGGGCAGAGCAGCACCACCCCCAGCACGTGCACTGGAGCCCTGCTCCTTGGTGACTGGGTCACACTTGGCAACCACAACTCCCTGTCCCACTTCCCTGGAAGGCCAGCACACACGTCCCGACTGTCACTGCCTCCCCAGAACCAAGCACTTGGTCCTGCACCAAGGACCAAGCAGAGGGAGGGGGATGAAGTGGGCAGCACCCACCCAGGGGACCAAGGAAGCGTGTCCTGGTGGCTCAGTGTCTCCTGTGTCTGCACCTGGAGTCTCCAAAGGGAATGCACCGAGCATAAATGTCACCTTGAGGAAGAAACTAGAAGGCCATTCGCCCTTCAGACGTACTCCCTCTGGAGAGGCCATCAGCAGAGCACAAGCTCCCCCTTGCTAAAAGTCACTTTTTACTGCAGCTCTGACCTTTCTTTGCCCATTAGAGCTCGTCTAAGCCTCACTGTCAGGCAGGAACCCAAGGCCGCCAGAGGGTTTGTGTTCTCTGCCGTCAGGCAGCCTGCCAGAGCCCAGGCGTCCTCCACAGCCCCTGCCATGTGTGCACACGTGTATGTGTGTTCACACACACGGTGATGCTGCGTGTGCCTGTGTGTGGACGTGTGTGTGTGCACGTGCCTGTGTGGTGTGGAGGACTCCAAGCATCTCTTATTGCGCCCGTCTGTGTGTCCCCAAGCTGACCCTGTCACACATCAGTGACAAAGGACAGTGGGCTGGCGCACCCGTGAGTACTCCATGTGGTCTGTCGTCATCTTGGGTGCAAGTTCAGCAGGGCGCCACGCCACCCTCAGTGGATGAGTCTGTGCCACGCATCTAGGAGAGGGGCTGGGCCCAATGTGGCTCCAGCCTCCCCCAGGTCCACCATGTCTCTGAACCGGAGACCCTTTGGGGAGCCACTGCTGGGGTGTCTCAGCCCAACTCAGATGTGGCCGAGCATGTGGCAGAGCGTCCCTAGCACAGACTGCTCCGGTCAGGCCGTAAATAACCCGGATGTGACCACAGGGGCCGCCCCACGGCAGGTTCTCCCTCTAACTTATAGGACACAGGCCTCACCTTCCAGTGTGAAGGACGGTGGGAAGGGTTGGACAGGTGGGGCAGGGTCACTTCCTAGATGCTTCCCTGTGTGTCTTCTCTGCCCACACCCTCCCCTGGTTCCGGAGCTGGGGCTTCTCTGAGATATGACACGTGTGACGTGGGCAGCTTCTTGCCTGCAGGTCAGCCAGCTGTCCACAGCGCCCTGTGGACCGCGTGGTGCTTGGCTGAGTGCAGAGCTCGCTCAGGCAGCCTGGCCTTGGCCTCCTCCATCCCCAGGCTCAGGGGCCCTGAAATCCCACAGTGATGGCTCTTGGGGACTAAATGTAGGGAGACCTTTCACTGGTCTCGGCTGGAGAGCTGGGTCTTTGGGCCTCTGTCCCCTACTTCTCCCACTGCCAGGGAGCCTGCCCAAGGTCAGGGCTCAGGCTGCCCACCTGCGGCCTCCTGTCCCCAGGCAGCTGGTCAGGATCCTGAGGCCTCACTTCCTTGTCCAAAGGTGGGGGCATGGTCCTGGTGCTCTCCACCTTCCAAGGAGGTGAGGAAAACAGACGGGGGCCGCCGCAGAGCCCTGTGAGATGCTTTAATGGGGTCTGTCCCATGACCAGTGCGCAGTAGTGCCGTTGTGCTGCTAACCTCCACTGGGGGAAACTGAGGACCCTCCCCAGATTGCCACCCTCTGTCCTCAGTATCTGAGACAGCTCTAAGGCAGCGTTGAGACGTTTTCTCCTGAAGGCTTCCCAAAGTCATTTCAGGACACAGGCGCCTCTGGGGTCTGAGGCCACAGGTGCTGGCCTTGCCTGAGCTTCCACCCGGCCATTAATATCCCGCCCCCTCCTGCTTTCCTCCCGTCTCCACAGAAGTCACCTGTCACCTCCCAGACAGAGGCTTCCAGGGCATGAGCAAGACCAGACAGCAGACAGAAGGCCACCTCGGCTCCTGCACCCCCGTCAGCTCAACCAGCCCTGAGTTCTCGTGTTCCACTTCACTCTCTGCCTATCCAAACTGGCCTTTAACAGAATCCATTATTAATGACTATAAATATTGACCTAGGGAAATCTGGGGAGGTGGGGTGTGGAAGTGGGTTTAAAAGTGCTAGCTCAACCCAACTCAAACTAACTTTCTAAAACAATTAATATACTGGCACATGTAATTGAAAGTGTCTAGGTGTGGGACTTCAGGCACAGTTTGATCCAGGACTCCAGAACTGTCACCTGCACCTTGAGTCCCCGCTACCACTTTTTGCCTTCTGCTGTGCTGGCTCCTTTCTCAGTCGGCCTCTGCACACCAGCAGCAAGAGGACTCGGGCTCCCACGGTTCTGCCTCTTCTTACTCCAGGTTCAAGCACAGTGAGATCGAGGCCCATGCTCTTTCTTCTGAAGTAATGTCTGGCAGATGTTCTGCAGCCACTCAGTTGATCTGGTTGATTTCTGTGTCCGTTCCTGAACTATCTCCGGTACCTCAGAGGCACCTCTGAGCCACACTGAAAGTCCGAGAGGCTGGAAGGAGATGGAAGGCGCCAGGCAGAGGAGCCTACAGCTATACTGAGATCTCTGGTTTTTATCTCTCTGTTTTCGCTTTCTGCTCCTTTCAGTACAGAACTTCCTTTCGGATTTGAACAGAGAATAATTGGGGCTGAGGGGCCATGGGCTCTGGATACACCAGCAGAATCTCATGGAAGTGTTTGCCATAACAGGCCCAGGAGCATTGTTATTAATTTGGATTAGTTTGCGAGGGTGTCCTTAAGATAGTGCCTCCATGGGGAAGCCAGAACAGCAGGTTCTCAGAGTGGGAAGCCTGTGATCAGATGTCAGCAAAGAAGGTCACTCCCAAGTCATGAGGAAGAGGCTGTTCAGGCCAGGGCTGGCTCTGGTCTCTTCTCTCAGTGTCTACCGAGCAGTCTCGGACCCACTGCCTCTCCTACGGGTGACTCCCTGCAGCGGACCTCCTCTGGGAAGCCCAGCCAGGTTTTTCTTTGATATTCTTGGAGGTGAGGCTGACCACTCATCCCATCACAGTGTTTTATTAAAAAAAAATTAGAAGAACTAGCAAAAATATTAGGAAACAGTTGAATAGTTAAAAAAAGACCCTGGTACCAAGAAGCTCATAGTATGCAGGGACAACTTACCAAAACTAACTGCAGAAATTCCTTCTTGTAACCATCGAAGGAATTTAATCACCTTGGGTCTTGCTATGCTCAACTGCTAAGGCCTGATAGTTACAGTAAGTTCTTCCAGGCACTCAAGCAGGGTACAACTAATTCCATCCTTACACCAGTTTTCTTCAGGGAAAAATTAGAGAAAATATTACCCCCCAACTCATCTTATGAAACAAATGTAATCATCTTACTAAAACTCATTAAGCGAGGTCAGAGACATAAATATTTCAGGCTATTCTCGCTCATTAATTCAAAAATACAAATGCAAAATATTCACCGAAATATTAGCAAGTTGAACCCAGCAAAGGATGAAAACGGAAGGTCATCACCACCAAGCTAGATTCATTTCAGGAATGCGAGATTGGTTCCATAGAGAAAATCTAATCATTTCATTTACCACATTAGAGTACAAAAAGCATATGGGCATCTCAATAGACTAAGAAAGGCAACATTCAATAAAACTAAATAACCGTCTGTGGAAAATTCCTAACCCAATCAAGGATAACTTGAGAAAACTCTAACGTGTTTAATCATCTCCTCAAAATCAAAAATAGGTCTAGAGTTGCATTTCTGTTCAGCAGTGCAGGGAGATATGAAAATAAATTAAAGGGGCTACTTTGGAAAAGAAATAAAAGTACCATGTTAAAATTATCTACATAGAAAATTCAAAGTAATTTAGAGGCAAATTATTGGAATTAGCAGAATTTAGTAAGAATGTCAAATGCCTGTGTCAAAAAAGTCAATTACAAATCTGAATAGTAGTAACAAATATAAAACAATGCATTTTTAAATGTCTGTAGGAATCAAAAAACAATGCATTTTTAAATGTCTGTAGGAATCAATCTAATAAAAAACAGCAAAGTATTTGCATAAAAATAACTTGATTAAACATTAAGAGAAGAGCCAGACAGAGTGTAAAGAAGTTAAGATGATCTCTGATCAAGAGAGTCAGGAGTCAGTGCTGAGTACCACTAGATACGATTCAGAAACCAAAAATATTAAACAAGATGTAAACAAGAGGGAGATCTACCGTATTCTTTGATTTAAGAGACCCAATCTGGCAAAGAAGCTGTCTTGCCATACCCAAGGATCTCTAGTACATAGATAATTGTTGTCAAAATCCCAGTAGGGGACAGGAAAGATTGTACAAGACCAAAGCACTTGCTTGCACCTGGCCAACCTGGGTTCAAACCCCAGCTCTGCATATGGTCCCCTGAGCCATTACCCTGCTGCTAGGAGTGATCCCTGAGCACAGAGCCAGGAGTAAGCCCAGAGCACTGCTTGGTGGAGCCCCCAAACCAAAAAGTAAATAAGTAAAAAAAAATTTAAATCCCAAGAAGTTGATAGTAAAATATGTAAAGACAGAATGGAGAAGCCGAGACGGAGACAAACCAAACCCCGCCGAGCAGTTGGAGGCCTTGTTCTGCTAGATTGATTCTCACTCTAAAACTATAATAATCTAAACTGGAATTTGGTGTCCTGCACTTTGGGAAATCAACTAACGGAACAGAATGAAATCCAGAAACAGACCCAGACTTGTGTGAAAATAGAACAGAGCCAAAATTGTAGAACAAAAGAAAAGGGACGAATGTTTTGTGCAGTGAAAGATGCAGGAGTGAGCTGGAGAGAAAACAAGCAACAAGCCTCTCGCAGCGTTGTGCAAAACACTGACTCTGTGTGGATTAAAGACCTAAACGTGGAGGTGTGGTCTGTAAGCTCACAGGAAGTGTGGGATAATGCCTCACTGGTCTCTCAAGGAGAACAAGGAGATCCATATGCCCGACCCCCAAAAAGCTCAAAACCATAATAAATCTATCAATAATGTATGCACTCAATTTGAAAACTTTCATTCATCAAAAGACGCCATAACAAAAATTATTAAGGGATAAGTCACAAGCTGAAAGAAGCTCTCAGCATACATATTTTTACCTTCCAATTATTAGGGAGCATAATACAGAAAACATTCTTTGAAGGAGAGAGGATAACTCAGCTTAAAAGGGAGCAGTTAGTTCACAGGAAAGGAACTATGTATTTCCCAAAAAGATGTAGAATGCCACACCTTGCCAATAATCTTGAGAATTGGGAATTGAAACAGCAGCCAGACCCCCACCTCAGCACCAGACTAGAGACCATTGATATTGCCAGACCACGTGGTGCTAAGATGGGGCTCAGACCCCCGTGTTAATGGGTTTGAGAAGGGCTACACTTGTCTTGGGGAGCTGTTTGTCCTCTGCTAGCCTGTGACCTGTAACCATCCCCAGAGCAGTGTGCAGCCTTCTAGCCACTCACTTTGTGTCATCTGTCATCTGTCTTCACATCTGCTGTCTTCCCAGAACTCAGCTGGCCAGCATATTCCTCCATTTCCCCCTGGAAGTGTTTCTAAGATAGAGTCTTCCTTTCTGGAACATTGTCCTGGCTACCATCCTGAGGCATCCCTCCCTCCCAGACACACACACACACACACACACACACACACACATACACACACACACACACGAGTTCTCCTTCCTTCCCTCTGCTGTCTGTGGCCGTCCAAGGCAAGCTGAAACCCCTGGCGCGTCTAGCACTCATCTCTGTCTCCAAACCTCTTACACCTTTGCCCGCAGTGCCCGTCCCCATTGTCCAAGGCAATCTTCCCTCCCTGCAAGGTGCTCCCAGGCTCTCCAGAAGAGCCTTCTAAGCCCCCACCCAGAGGCGGCCTTTTCTCACTTCATGTGTCCCTCCAGAATCAGCCATTCCCTTTGGACTGTGAAACTTCACCCGCTTCACTGCAGTGTCTGTGGCATAAGGACCTACAGCCTTTTGTGCTAGGTCTTTCTAGAAAGACCTAGAAGATGATGGAATGATTCTCCCAGGCCACATCACCTGGTCAGAAAGAGGTCAGCCTGGGCAGCATGAAGGTACTCCCATAAGACGTGTGTGAGGTTGGCAACCAGCAGACCTCACAACACGGCATCTCTAGAGCCTCCGGAATGCTCTGCTCCAGCACCCCTAGACCCTAGACTCGTGACCATGCGGGGCCAGCTAGCCCCTCAGAACAGGCCCCCCGCTCACCTCTGGCCTCATGGAGTTTTGTCAGTCAGCACTCAGGCCTCAGTTCCTGCCTAGCCACGGCGGCCGCACAGCAAAGCCCAGGCTCTGGAGACCCCAGGAGCAGCAGGGCTCTGGCTCCCTCAGGTGTGCGCCGGGTCAGAGGACAGTGAGTCCGATCTGAAGACATACTGCGTGCGTTACCCCACAGATATATAATTGGGCCGTTCTTCATTCTTGCCTTGAGTGCTGAAACTCTTGGGGTCTGCCTTTGTGTGGTCGGAGAAGAAACCCGATTGCTTGATTCGATATAGATTGGCCGTCTCTGGTGCTGGGAGGGTGGCACTGTGTGGGGAACACAGGCTGACTCCTAAAGATGGCGTGAAGCAGCCAGAGGCTCCGCTGAGCCCGCCTGGGGAGTGGCTGCCAGCTTCATTTGGGAGTTGAGTTTGAAAAAAGAGCCGGTGCTCATCTCATTTGATTTATCCACAGGTTGGTATTAATTAAAATCCCCCAAAGCTTAGCAGCTCGACTGAAGAGCAGACATTAAAAGAAAATGACTTCTTTTTTTTTAACTGTCCTGTTTTGAAGGTATTTCCAAAGCGCTTTGAAGCAGCTAGGGGAGCTTTCACCGCCCACCTGGTGGGGAGCCCTCTCCAGTGTGGAGCTGTGGAGCCACCTTCTGGTGCTTCCAGAGAAGCGGCTGCTCCGGCCAAACCACCTGACAGCCACAAGCTCTGGGAAAAGTGGCTGCCAAGACTTGCTTCTTTCTCTAGAGAGAATCAGGCTAGATCCCTGCCTGCCCCCAAGGAAAGATCTGGAGTCTAGACAGCACATTGCCTGTTCTTAAGCTGTGGGTCCAATGACTTACATCTTTGACTTTGGATTTTAGGACTCACACCCAACAGTGCTTCTGGCTTTGTGCTCTTCCTGGCTCTGTGCTCAGTTGGAGTGGGGGGGTCCCCTCCTGGTCTCCCTCAGGAGACCATAGCAATGCTGGGGCCTCCTGCATGCAGAGCACACACCCAGCCCGCTGAGCTCCTCTCCCCTGGCCACAGCTCAGCCTCAGGCAGCCAGGGATGTCCCCACCTGTTCCCCAGCTGTGTGTGCGTGAATGTGGCCACGCCTAGCCTCGCTGCACACTGGCTCTCTGAGCCTCTGCACGTCATCTGCAGTGAGGGCCGCCTGCTCGCACCTGCTGCCATGAAGCACCCAGGCTCTGCCTCATCCCAGGCCTATGAGAACCAGTGGGTTGAGCTCCTTAACTAGGCTGAAAGAGCAGCATTCCAGAGACAGGTTCAGAGAAAGCTCCAAAAAGGGTAAAGTCCAACATGAAGGCCCAGACAGCTTCTGGGGTGGCTGCCCACACCCCTGGTTACTGAAAGCCCCTTTGTGATTCAGGCCCCCACCAGCTTTCTGGGGCGTGGGGATCTCCTTGCCATGGCAGCCCTCCCCACCAGGAGACCCAGACCTCAGTGCCTGCTCCCCCACAGAGCCCCCCTCCTCACACCGTGGCTGCCTCGGTGATTCCGCATGGGGCACGAGGCAGGATTCCTATTTCCTCCCCTTCTCTACAACCTTCTTGCCACACCCTCTTTCTAGTCTGTGCCCAGACAGGCGGACAAAGCCCCCGGACCTAGGAGGACAGAGTGGACCCCCTGCATGGGCTGCAGAGGCAAACCCCCAGACAACCCCTGGCCTTCACCAGCCTGACGGGGCCTTTTCCTCTAGCCCCTGGCTCTCTGCAGCCACCCTCCTGGATGCCAGTGAGTCCAGGCCCAGCAGCCAGGTGAGGGAGAAGGCCCCATCTGCCTTCTGCAGAGACCTTGGCTGTGCTGTGCAGACCTTCACCCTGTACCGCACCCCTCCCAGGCCATCTGAGCCACCCCACCAAAGAGTAATAGGAGCAGGAACGTGTCATTCAGGCTTTTAGTTTGAAGACGAGACTGCTGAAGGCCGAGCAGAAAACTTGAGCAGTGGATTTGGGTGTTGGAGCTTGGGCTTTGTATTTTGTTTTTGGGGAGGTTTTATCTTGTTTTGTTTTTCTTTTGTTTTTTCAACATAAAAGATTGTCTTGCTTTCAAATTAAGAGCTGAGAAGACAATATGAAAGGGCATTCACTGAGCTACATCCCAAACCAGAGGCCAGGCTAAGCCTGCATTCACTGGGCTCTTTCCTGTGAAACAGGAAGCAGAAGTGGGGCTTCTTTCATGGCCCCTGCAAGGCCTCTGCATGGCAGCTCTCCAAGGAAGCAGTATTGATTTTCCTTGGTTGCCACACTTAAAAATAACGGAATCCAACCTTGTTCAGCCAGCACAACAGGAAAGTAATCATCTGTTCCAGAGGGTGTAATGAAATCCGACCCAAACACCTCGGCCGGCATTCTGTTTTGGTTTGGGGAACAGGAACGGGCTTTGCGTTCTGCAGCCCCGTTAGTGCCTTCATCAGATTCCAGGTCCCACAACCCTGTGGCTGGCTGGCAGCTCGGCTGCTCTGCTTCGCTCCTTGGTCTGCTTCCAGACTCCTCTCATTTCCCATTTGTCCAGGAGGCCTTGTCAGCCAAGGTGTTGTTTTCTTCACATTTGGAGACACGCCATGGGGGTGTGTTCTCCCTGCGTCGCTACTCCCACATTTTATTTTCCTTCAGCACAGCGCCCAGGGGGTGCAGATGTCGGGGGAGAGACCTGTTATGAGGGACAACAGTCATACCGAGTCCCCGCCGCTCCCCAGCAGGTGTCCTTGCCCACCTGCTACGTGTGGCCTCTGCTGATGCCCACTGTCTGGCTGTTCCAGCTGAGCGGTAGCCCCATATTAATTATCAGCTCCAGCCCTGAGCTGTATTGCCTTTCTGATCCATGACTGATCCAAAATCTGGCTGTATGGTAGAACCACCTCGGGTAATCTAGAATCTGGAATCCTCTAGATTTTTTTTTTTTTGCTTTTTGGGTCACACCTGGCGACGCTCAGGGGTTACTCCTGGCTCTGCACTCAGGAATTACTCCTGGCTGTGCTCGGGGACCATATGGGATGCCGGGATCGAACCCAGGCCAGCATGGGCCGGCTGCTTGCAAGGCAAACGCCCTACCCACTGGGCTATCGCTCCCGCCCCCGGATTCCCTAGATTTTTAAGAAAAATAATGCCTGGAGCTTCCCTGGGACCACCTGAGTTAGAATTTCCCCAGGGGGTACAGGTTTTATTTTAAGCAGCTTTTCAGCACCTGCCAAACATAGGGTGCATAGGTCCTTTGCCCAGAATAGCAGGTGTCAGCGGGGCCATTTGGTCTGCATTAAGCCGCATGGATACTCAGGGAAGAAGCTCGGGGAAAGTCCAGGCAGCCATGAGGGTATCGGAGAGGGGACCCCCCCCCAGCCCAGACTTAGAGGGTATGGGAAACTACAGGAGATAGAGACCAAGACTAAGATCTGAAGAGGGTATTTCCTGGGACTTGGCCTTAGAACTAAACGCCCCCTGGCGCCGACTGCTAAGCCCTGAAGTGACTTGCTCCCTCCCCCACCTACTGGCCCTCTGTAGGTTTGAGAGACGCCTGACAAAGCCTTACAGTGCCACTGTGTCCCAGGTGGACTCCATCCCAGTGACTTCTCCCTCAGCCTGCTCCCGAGCCACCCCCGTAACAGAGATCCCAGAGGTCAACATAAGTGATTATATGAAGTAAGTGCAAAGGCTACAGCAGAATGGATTTCCAGAACATTCTTTACTCCATGCTGACTTCCATCCTCACCCCTGCTTATTCACTCATTAAAGTGTCAACACGTTATGCACTAGGCCCTGGAATCGGCCCCAGGGTGTGAACCGCCATTTGCCAGCTGTCCAGAGTCCATAGTCCGCTGACTTTGGGGGCAGTGCCCTTCCAGTCACATGGTTTTCTCTATCCTCCCAATGTCCCCAGCCAGTCAGGTCAAGTAGCAAGCAGGAGAGCTTATGGCCATTGGCCAATGACTAAATCCCCAAGATAAAGCTCCACTAATGACAAATCCTAACCTTGGGCTCTAGGAGCACATCCGACCATGGGCAGAAATGGTGGAGCCTCCCAGAATCACCTGTACATCAGACAGTGAGTGGGCTGCCAGGTCTGATGGAGGGCCGGCATCTCATCACCCAGCCTGAGGTGGGTGGCACGTAGGGCGACAGGCAGCATGGCCAGTCTGATGCCCTAGACTGCATGTTAGAGCAGGAAGTAAGATCAAGTGGCATTGCACCTGATCTCTTGAGAAAGACACCCCTTGGCTGAGAAGCCCACTGTCCTTTGGAGCACTGTAGAGGGAGTGAGGCGGGCAGGGCGTAGGCAGCAAAAGGCAGCCTGGTGGCTTGGCTGGGCAAGTGATTCTTCATGTCTCTTTAACTCCCAGGACTCTCCTTGTGGATGAAGAGACCATGTCTGAAGAAAGAGAACTCGGCAAGAGCAAAGGGCCCATGATGACGGCGCCGGATGTACGGTTGCCTTGCCAGGGCCCTCCCCAGGGCAGAGCCAGGACAGGGGCACTGGGTTTAGGCTGGGTTGAGACTGTGAGCTTCAACTGGGTCACTTCCCACCCAGACTCCCACAGAGCCCACTTCTTAGTGAGAGAGCCCTAGCTACCTTAGCAAACCCATTTCCATCATGGAAGATCTGTGACCTCTGAACTCTCACCCAGCCCCTAGAGATAGGCTCCCTAAGGGGAAATCATCTCATGGTCAAAAAATAAACATCAGGAGAGCTTAGAAATGCTCACCCTGAACTTCTCTAAGATGCAACAGCTCTGGACCTAGGCCATGTACAATTATAGTAAAGATAAAGAAATCATCAGGGATGTCCTAGAACATGAGAGAAAGTGATGTGCCTCAGAGATGTTGGCTAGAACCATTTATAAATAGAGGCAGGGAAAGCGTGTGTGCCACACTGATGGCCAATCTCTTAAGTAGTACTTGACTCCACGGTGGCTGTGGGCACAGATGAGGGATTTGCCTTTCGTAGGTAGAACTGGAGTAGCGTGACCTCTGTGCCGTCACTGGGCATGTGGATCAGAATGTCGGTGCATGAGAGCTCATTCTCCATGCAGCTTGTAATCATCTTGTGTGCTGCAGCTTTGTGGATAAAGGGGGAGTGGAGACAGCTTGGGCCAGGGCTGAGGGCTAGGGAGGGCCCAGCCCCTGAAATCCTGGTTTTTTTTAAAAAAGAGACACTCTCCAAGTAGATTTGGAGAAATCTCTAATATAGGAAGCAAAATATATTGCATGCATCATGGTGCAGAATGTGCTATCATTTGTGTAGAGAAACGTATTTGAACAACAAACACTTACTGAGCATTTACATTTCTTACACTTGTCTGAGCATCATTTTCTGGCACTAAAACTTTCCCAACCACCCTGTGAGATGGGTCCTATGTTCTTTCCCCATTTTACCAATAAAGGGAACCATCTGCCAAGCATCAGAGATTGTAGAGATCTGACCTACTTTTTAACCAACTGTATTTATTCTCTCTCAGATAGCTAGAGATAGGTTTGCGTTGCATGAATATCTCTGGAATAGGGGCTCTATCATGGGAGAATGATTGTTTTCTATTTTTGGGGTCACTATTTTAGGACTATACCAGGTTCAGAAGGCCAATGACTATTTTGAATAGGAGCATAACCAAGGGGGTGCAGAAGAAAATGAACCAGAAAGAACTAAGGCCTGTGGGGCAAAAGACAGGATTTCTCCACCACATTCCCCAGTACAGCTTTTCTATATACCATTTTGAATGTTGTGCGTTTATACCAAGTGCATGTACCACCTCTTTTATAAAGCATTTTCATGATGCTAATGAATAATATTTCACCACATCGGTGTGTATATATGACACATAATGGAGTCGGCAATGCACAGGCACACAACATACATATGTACCAGTCTACAGTATAACCTAGTGGCTAATTTCTACTTCTCTCTAAAACTTAATGCCTACCTCTCTTTCAAATGGTAATTCTACATTTCAATTTTTAAAACTTTGTTGGAGAATACAAAACCAATGACAGGAAAAATCCTCAAAACTCCAACATCCATAGAAAAAAAATATGTAACTGAAATTTTAGCAAGCAGCCTCCCAGATCTCTCTGCATATGTAAAATCTAAGAATGTCTGTGTGCTCACACGTCCTTCCGCCAGTGGCTCAAGCTTGCCTCCCACTGACCACCAACTCTGCTCCTTGGAAAAATCAGTTCTATTGGCTGACTCTCAGGATTTGTCACCATTAACCTTTCGTTTTTCCCTGCCTGTGCTTTTTTTTTATCGGATCACTGAGAGAGACACAATTACACTCTGCTTCTTTATATCCCACAAGAGAGAGGTCATGCTGTATCATTCTGGCTGGTTTCACTCACCAGATCCAGCCAAGGAGCTGTGAATTGCGTGATTTCACCTTCGGTTATAGCTAAGTGGTTTAGACAGTCCACCACAGATTATTTTGTCTTCATTCATCTCTTTTTGGGTACTTGAACTGTTTCCGAATCTGGGCTACTGTGGGCCACACTGCAGAAACATAGGACCACGGTGTCTTTTCACAAGATCTTATGAGGGCTCTGCTCGCGTAGATACCAAGAAATGGAGTCACTGGCTCATTTGGAAACTCAGTTTTAAATTTTTGGAGAAGTCTGCAGAATCTGAACGCATGAGCGTCCCCACAGTGAGCGAGGGCTTCTCCTCCTCCACACCCTCCACCTCATCCCATCACTGGTTATTTCTATTCTGGTGTGGGGTGATTTGGTGGTTGTTGAGATTTGCATTTCCCTGATAATAAGTGCTGAAGAACATGCACAGACTTTCAGCCATGACATGCAGATATATGTCCCTGTACGTGCAGGGCGCTACTTTTCACTTGGTAAAACATCAAGCCCAGCCCCCTTGATAAGCACCATAACCTTCTCCACAGATGCAAATACCACACATGGGCCATTTAAAACCATCTCCTATATATAGTCACTCAACTGCCCCGCAGAGGGTGTTTTCTTTCTGTTGTAAATAACGCTGCGCTGTGGCTCCTTGTGCTTACCTTTGAGGCACTTGTCCAGGCCCCACTGTAGGATGGGGGAGAGCATCGCTATTGTAAAGCTACATTCCAGGACACACTTCCACTTCTCTGTGCATGGTGGGAAGGGGCACATTGATCATCCCTTCTGAATGCACACTCGCCTTTCCTCATACCTCTAACTTCTAGAGTTTAAGGTTGAACTCTGCCGAGATAGAAAGAGTAGACCTAAACCAGAACCAGATGGAGTTACAGGACTACATGCAGATCTTTCAGCACGAAGATTTGCTTTCCATTGGGATAGAAGAAGTAAGTAAGAGCTTGCGGTCCCGGCACCACAGCTGCTCTCTGCTCTGACCTGCCCTCTCCAGAAACTGAAATACTGCCGCCATTCCTTGTCAGGAGCCCTGAGCAAGTCCCCTCTCCTGGCATCAGGAACGGGACTGTAAACTCGTTAACTCACTCCCCTGGTGGCCCTTCCTCCACACAGGTGCGCCCATCCAAATGGCTTTTCTTCACAGGTCTTCGATATCTTGCCACTCTTTGGGGTTCTGCAGCCATACAGCACCCACCAGATCTCTTTCACCTTCTTTGGCCACTGTGACATCGTCGCACGAGCCAAGGCTCTGTGTGAAGTGGAAGGAGGGCCCACCTATGAGATCACCCTCCAGGGGAGGCATCCCTCATCAGCTATTCCTTTGACACCAAGGACATCAACTTCGGATTACAGGTATCACTGCCCACCGAGCGGAGACCACCAGCTTTTGCCGGAAACTGTGGCCACAGGCCTCGTGTTGGGGTCCCTCCCAACAGCTTGCCTCCCTCGACATGGCACCAAGACACGCCCGCCTTTGTCCCTGTCTGCCTCCCCCACCACCCGCTGTCTGACACTGATTTTCACCTGCTTTTCCCGCTGCTGGTTGAAGCTCAGCATAGTAGCTGCTGCTTCTTGCCACCATCCCTCTCAACGCAAAGTCCCGTCTGCCTCCCACTTCTCCAAGTATGGAGTTCATGGCGCTGAGGCCCTTTCCTTAGGGTCTGTTCATTATCCGCAGCCAAGCTCGGCTCCAGCCTTCTTCCTCTTGCCCTTTTATGCTCTCCAGGCATTCCACTGTGGTCCTTGCCATAATATAATGAGCTTCCCAATTCTTGCTTTGAAGTAACTCAATGAATTCCATGAAGTAATAGCCCTGCCAATAAGGATCATTGTACTCAGACCATAGCATTCACCACACTCCACTGGGGATTGGATCTCTCTCATGTAACTCATTGAATCTCTCTACATGTCTGATTCCTGACGTGTGCATTGCATGTGTCTGTAAGTTAAAGACCATGCCTTAAATCAGATGCACCCATGGCTGCTCTAGCATGATAGCTGCATACAGTTCTACATGCTTGGCCGAGGTCCTTTAGGTGTGGGTTCAGCTCTGTGAACTGTCTGAGCAGCCAATCCTAGCTGTGGCTTATTTTCAGACCCCCTGGAGTGGCCTCCTGGTTT
Organism: Cryptotis parvus; assembly: GCA_021461705.1. Taxonomy (NCBI): domain Eukaryota; kingdom Metazoa; phylum Chordata; class Mammalia; order Eulipotyphla; family Soricidae; genus Cryptotis; species Cryptotis parvus. The sequence continues at coordinate 132,174 of JAJIBD010004575.1, read as the reverse complement.
CTGGCTTATGTCAGCAAAATCTCCGGAAAAGAGCTCATCTGGTCTACCAGTCTGATCTCCCTGTCTCTCCATAGGAAAGAAAGGGGGGAAGGGACAGGGAACATTCTAAAATAATCTTTCGGGGCCGGAGCGATAACCCAGTGGGTAGGGCATTTGCCTTGCACTCGGCTGGCCTGTGCCGTCCTGGGTTCGATCCCCGGCATCCCATATGGTCCCCCGAGCACCGCCAGGAGTAATTCCTGAGTGAAGAGCCAGGAGTAACCCCTGAGCATCGCCAGGTGTGACCCAAAAAGAAAAAAAATAATCTTTTCGCGAGAAAAGCAAACCTTAGTGCAGAAAAGCTTATTTAAAGATCCTCAAATACTGGTTCTCTTTAGTGAAGACTCTGGGTGCATCGGGAAGTCAGATCCCCGCCCCATGCCTCCTAACCTCAGTTATCAAAAGACCCGAGTTCGAGTCCAGTTTCCAGGGCCCAGTGCCTCTCCTGTCCCCCTGGGCACCATGAGGTGGGGGGGGGGGGGCTGAAGGGATGCCTTGGTGTCCCCCATCTTGGCCAGCATAAGCACATGCCCCCAAGGTTTATTCTGCTCCTTCTCCACCTTCAAGCCCTTCGACCAGGTCACCGTGAAGGAAATCACACTGAGGAACACTGGCCAGGTCAGCTTTGAGTTCAAGGTTCTCACTAAGCAGCAGTCCGTACCTGACAGCCTGCTTCCCGGGGTGCCGCTGCTCCTGCCCAGCCTCGGTAAGGAGCCAGACACCCAGTGGCCACATGACGGTTTGGGGGTAGGGGTAGGGGGGTGACTTTCTGGCCCCACCCTGCAGCCTGCACCTTGCCGCCCAAAGACCCCTTCTTTCATGTGTTTTTTGTTAAACACTTTGACTTACAAAGTTGTTCATAGCAAGTTGTGTTAGGCATTCGATGTTCTAACACCAATCCCACCAGCAGTGTGACCTTCCCTCCACCAGTACCCCCAATTCTCCCACCCACCCCCTGCCCTCTCTTGGCAGGCACAATCAAATTTGCTTCATATTGTTTGCTCCGACAAAATGGCAAATGAAATTATTTTAAAAAAATAAATAAAAGAATTTGAGGTAATTGTTTTATCTCCCAGTAGTGCTACTGAAGTCATGAGGTTTCATGGTGCTGGTCAGTTCTCTCTGAGCCTTCTATATTATTATTTTCATTCATGGAGCTTGGTGGGCTTCTATGCAACTTCCCCATCCAATTTTCAGTGTTCCTACCTTGTTGTCAGTTCTGTGAAATTTGGAGGTGTCCTATGTGATCGTGCGCTCCTGGAGCTGTGGAGCAGGGACAGCCTGGTGGCTCGGCAGGTTGATGACGCTCAGTTGTGGAGCTGAGCCACTTACATGGCAGAGAATGCTGCTGAGGGCAGGGAACACGACAGCCCCCATTCTTTTGAATTGAACTTGGTTTTCAGGTGTTTCCATTGGGACAGTCTCTCACGTTTCCCTTTGTGCTTGCCAGATTTCCTATTGTCAAGCCCAATTCTTAAAATGAAAACAAGTGTTTTTTCACCAAGGCACAACATACACACGTATGTCTGAACTCGTAAGCAGATAAAGGAAAATGCCCCAGCAGAATGCCCGTGAGAACTTGTCTGGTGGGAAATACGTGTGGCTAAGTGTGCAGCGTGAACGTTGAGACGCCTCCTCACCGCTCTGTACCTGCCTGCTGTGTGTGAGCTGGCCCATGGCAGGAGGGTCTTCCTGGAGCACCTCCCATAGCCATGGCCAGTGCGGTGCCCAGGATCCTGAGACAGTGCTGCCCACTCACAGTGCATTGCCTCTGGCCTTCCCGCCCCGCTCTGTGGGCCTTGGGGAGCCGGGTGGCGAATGCTGCCAGTCTCATGATGGTCTTACTCTGCCTGTTCCTGACTCCCTTGGAGGATGAGCCTCTTCTGCTACTTGGTTTGCGATTCATGGCCCCTCTTTGCTGTCATGCCTGCTTTTCCTTGCTTTCTCTATTGTTTGCGTGTTTATTTCTCTGTTATTTGCTCTCATTGCTCCTGAGGATGGGATCTCGCAGGGAGGAGCAGGAGTGACCAGAAACCAGCCTCACAGGCTCTGCAGGGAGGAGCAGGAGTGACCAGAAACCAGCCCCACAGGCTCTGCAGAGGCGGGTGGGAGAAGGCGTGGGGGCACCCTCCCATCCACATATTGGGAGCAGAGGGTCCCACCAGGCTAAACCTCCCTCTGGTCTTCCTGCTACAGGCTTTCATCGGTTCCCAACAAGAGACACGGCTGAAGATTTACTACTTACCTGGAGTTCCCAAGTCTTTCAAAGGAGCTTCCAGATACAGATCGCCCACCTGGAGCCTGAGAAGATCACGCTGAGTGGAGAGGGAGTCTTTCCCCGCATCAGCATCGATCTCCCCAGGAACCTCAAAGGTATAAAAGACGTTCTTAGCTCCCTCTGGGAGACAGAAGGTACAAGTAGGGGCCTGCTCAGTGGCAGACTGGGGACCCCACACGTTGTTAGCCTGGTCCCCTTCCAGGTTATTTCTCAGTTGCAAATAAAAGTCAAGAGTTGGAATTAGGGGGCTGGAGCGATAGCCCAGCGGGTAGGGCGTTTGCCTTGCACGCGGCCGGCCTGTGCCGGCCCGGGTTCGATCCCCGGCATCCCATATGGTCCCCCGAGCACCGCCAGGAGTAATTCCTGAGTGCAGAGCCAGGAGTAACCCCTGAGCATTGCCGGGTGTGACCCAAAAAAGAAAAAAAGAGTTGGAATTAACTTGGCATGGGGCCAGAGTGATAGTATAGCAGGTAGAGCATTTGCCTTGCACGTGGCCAACCTGGGTTCTATCCCCAGCATCCTGTATGCTCCCGAGCACCGCCCCAGAAATCCTTCAGTGCAGAGCCAGGAGTAACCCCTGGGCATTGCCAGGTATGACCCAAAATGCCAAACAAGAAAAGTTAACTTGGCAACCCACGTTTAATATGATACGGAAGCAAGATCCCCTACTGGCTGGAGAGATGCTCCAAGGAGTGAGAGCAGGCCTGGGCGACTCTTCTGGCTGGAGACTCTCGCTCTTTCTTTCTGACTGGGGGACAGGAAGAAGTGTCGAGGAACCATCTCAGACTAGAGTCGGTGCCCGCGGGGCTGAGCACCTGCTTTGCATGCAGGAGGCCTGGGTTTCTTCCTGAGCATCCGGCAAGAGAACCCCCCCAGCAGTGAGCTGGGAGTAGCCCTCAAACACCACTGGGTGTAGTCCCAACATAATATAAAATGAGAGGGGGAGAGAGAGCGAGAGAGAGCAAGAAAGTGAGAGAGCGAGAAAGAAGGGGAGAGCGAGAGAGTGGGGCAGAGTGAGAGAGCAAGCGAGAGAGAGCGAGAGCAGGAGAGGGTGAGAGAGTGGGAGAGAGAGAGAACAAGAGAGAGAGCGGAGAGAGAGAGAGAGAAAGCTGTCATTCCTCATGAGCGCCTCTCTACACTCTGAGATCCACATTCTCTAAGGGCTCAGGCGCAGCCCCACACCCCTGCTTTTCCTCCCCTCCCCACCACCCAAAGCCACTGACCCACCTCTTAGAGATCATCCACTGATCTTGGCTGTCTGCTCCCATCAGTCCATCCAAGTCCACATTGCACACACAGACACACACAAAGACACACACACACACACACACACACACACACACACACACACACACACACACACACCGCCTTCCTGGCTCTGGGCTGGAGCAGAATTCTTCTAACTCTCCTTCCCACCTCTCTAACCCCTACAGGAGCTGAAAAGTACCAAACCTTCTTGAACAAAGCCAGAAAAAAGCTAGAGAAAGAGTACAGCAAGTATGAGATTTTTGACCACTTGGAGATCACAGAGGACATGCTGGAGGATGAGTCTTCAGAGGTAAGACAAACGGTCTGTGGCAGAGAACCCTGTGTGGCGTGGAGGATGCAGTATCTGAGAGCAGGAGAAAGTGGTGCCAGGATGGCAGGGAGCACGGTGCTGGAACCCGTACATAGTGTACGGGTTCATAACGTCACTCTGCCACACCAGAGTGCCAAGATCCTTCCCCCTCCGTCCCCACTCCGCACTCCCACTTGGTACCCCCAGTTCTGTTGTCAGAGTCCAAGGGTTTGTTTTCACTGGACGCTGTCCGCTCCCTTGCCTTGTTTCTTATATACAGCATAGGGTGAGATTGTTCATAGGAGTGAGATTCGTCATTTAGACAAATACTGACTTTTCTCCTGGCTTATTTTGCTTTATGTGACACCCTCGAAGTTCCCAGTTGCAGCGGGCTGCAAGATGCCGTCTCCTTACAGCTGGGTAATAGTTCACTGTGACTATGTACCACAACTTCTTTCTCCACTCACTGGTGGTTGAGCCTTGAGTAGTTTCCTTGTCTTAGCTATCATAAACAGCGCATGAGCATAAGTATGTGAACCTTTCCAAATTGGTGCTCTTGTGTTCTTTGGGTCGATATGAAGGAATACAGTTACTGGGGAGTGTGACAGTTGCAATTTTTGTTTCCTGGGCTCCACGCTGATATACAGAGAGGCTCATTCAGACAGCATTCCCACCAGCGGGTGGTCCCTTTCACCACAAACCCACCAGCACTGGGTGTGTGAAGTCTCTGAAACAGGTGATGCCTCATGGTGGTTTTGATTCGCGATCCCCTCTGACCCAGCACTGATCACATGTTCCCAGGCCCGCTAGCCCACTGTATGTCTTCTGTGAGGGCATATCTGCCTAGTTCTCCTTACGCCTTGATGGGGTTATTTGGTTTTTCTTGTTTATTTTATAAGTACTTTATATATCTTAGATATTACTCCTTTGTCATATGAGTGGTGTGCAAATATTTTCCATTCAGTAGTGTGTCTTTATTTTTCCCCTTTTTGGGGGAGGGGTTTGGGGGCCACACTTGGCACTGCTCAGGGCTCTGAACTCAGGGCTTGATCCTAGTGGGGCTCGGGAAACCATATGGGGTGCCAATCTGGGTCAGCCCTTGACTATCTCTTCAGCACTTGATAAAAAATTTTAAAATTCACAGAGAACCCAGTCCCAGAGAACACAGCACTTGGCTCTGAGATACAGGGACCCCGCAGTAGGGGTCGGGGGTCTGCAGCTTCCAGAAAGGGGCCTGGCAGCAGGCACATGCCTCCACTGAATGTGCCATCTGCATGGCTGGTGCCAGGGACCCCTGCAAGGCTCCCATGAAAGAACCACCTGGGTCCCTGGAGGTCTCACATGCCCGGTGGTGGGACAGAAGGGCTGCAGCCCCCTGAGCCATTCTCTGCTCCTGTCCCCAACGTCCCGGCCCAGCCATGCAGAGGCTAACACGGTCTGACTGTGAGTGTCTGCTGGGTTGAACTGCACAGCTTAGGGGTCTATATCAAGGCTTCCAGGGCTGAGTGAGAGGGCCTATCCCCCCACCAGCTACCAGATACCCCACAAGTACAGCAGCCCCCACCCCTGGATACCTTTGATTTAACTTGAGTTTTACTTTCATTGGGTATATTTTATATTTTGTTTTTCATACAAGAGCTTTCTGATTTGATATAGTCCCATTTGTTTGGTTTTTTCTTTCACTCTTTTGTTGCCAAATCACCGTGGAAATCTCTGAAGTCAATATCCTGAAGGTGTCTATTCTCATTTCCCTGGATATATTGTGTGGGTTCAAGCTTAACCTTAGGGTCTTCATTTAAATTAACTTTCATGTATGGTGTGACATAGAGGAGCAGTCAAAACAATGTGGTACAGAAATAAAGACAGACTCAGGACCAATGGAATAAAATTGAGTGCCCAGAAATCAGCCCTCACACATATGGGCAATTCATCTAAGACATGGGGCCAGGGGCATGCAGCAGAAGGGGAGCTTCAAGGGCTGCAGTCAGGGAAATTGTTTGGCCTGATGTGGAAAAGAGACAAAACTGGGTTGCTGCGCCTTCCTGTCTCTGCCTGTGGACACCTAAGATTCCTTCCAGGTCTTGGCTGTTGTAAATAAAGGCAGCAGTGAACACAAAGATACCAGTTTTGCTTTGTTTCTGTTTTTCAGTTGGTAATTTTTGTTTTCTTTGGATGAACACCCCAGGTGGAATGACTGGATCCTGTGATTGTTGTTTTTCACTTTCTGAGGAATCTTCGGTGGCTGCTCCAATCTCATTTATTTCTATTGCTGAGACTGTGCCTGTATCACACTCCGGGTTTCCCCCTTCCCACCCAGTGAAGGGGCTAATACCACAAACACACTCCCAGATCTGTGTGTGTGTATGGCCTTGAAGAGCGCCACCACCTGTGTAGTATCCAGAATTCTCCCATCCTTCTCCATGAACAAACGTGCACCCCTTCGGGGAGTCGCCCACACTGCTGTGGACTGTGACCCTCGCTCCTTCTCTTGCTCCAGATAAGTGCTCAGATCCAGATGGAAGTCGAACGGCTGATCGCTGAAGACTATGCCATAGAACACTACAAGTCAATCCCAGATCCCACTGAGGACGCCAGCCATCGGAGCCACCAAAAACTGTCCAAGTGAGTCACCCTTGCATGGGGCTCGGATAGGAGCCGAGCAGGTGGCCTGTGGCCCACGTGTGCCCCAAAATGAGAGCGGACTCTCCAGGAAGGAAATTCACTGGCCCCATCTGCCCCCTGCCCTCTAGCGCCAAAGCCACGAGGCTCCTTTCTCTGAGTTTGAGATGTGCCGCCCGACTTTCAAACCATGTAGGCCCACAATGAGTGTGTCTTGAAAGAATTCCTGAAACCACAGAGTGAACTTTGGAGTATTGGTTGTATCACGCCAGAGACTGAAACTGTGTGCAGAAGTAGACAAAAGCCTCACACTTTGGTTTGAAGGCGATTGGTAAGGAGAGTTTGTAAACCGCTTCAGGGTCCAGCTGCCAGAGTACATCCTGGACTTTGGCTACATCATCCTCGGGGACATCCGAACCCACATCATCAAGATCACCAACACCAGTCACTTCCCAGTGTCCTTCCACGCAGACAAGCACGTCCTTCACGACACAGGTAACCTGGTTTGCTGCCCTTCCTGCTGCCCTTCACCATGCCAGTGGCCAGTATGGAAGTGCCTGCCTGCACTGGCCTTCTGGGGTGTTGGTGCTGCCCCTGGGATAAGTTGAGAGAACATGGGCCCGTGCCGGAATCTCAGTGCCAGCCACCTATGACAGCTCTCTCGACTCTGCCTCTCTCCCATGAAGGAACCTTGTTTGTCTTGGTCAGGCTTCAGTACAGAGCTCGACCGCGCCAAGAACCTGCCGTACTGTGAAACAGAAACCTTCAAGTAAGATTTGACACCCAAGGGGTCAATTACTCTGTTGGGAACAAAGAAACTCTCCTGCCCATCAAGGTGAGGAGGACTCAGACCCAGCACTGGCGCCCAGCTTCCGGCTATGTATGCCAGGCCTCCTCCCCACAGCACCCCCCGCTCCCCCACAAAGGAACCCTGTCCCTCTCTCAGAGCCCCGATCTCCCCTCCACACCATGCAGTGCGGTCATCTCCATCTTATGCCTACCCCAGGTGGTGGGAGGACCCACGGTTTACATCTGCCTCCAAGCCAAGGTGCTCATCCCCGCCATGACGCTGTCCTGTGAGAAGGTGGAGTTTGCCACGATCCAGTGTGGACAGTGCCTCGTGGAAACCATCCAGCTCTCCAATCAGCACCAGGTCCCTTGTGAATGGTTTGTCAGCATCCATAAGCCCGTGAGCAAGGTAAACAAGTGGTGATCAGTCACTGCCACCCACCACCTCTGGCTTCTGTCTTGACTTTCATGCTCCTCACGCCCCTGTCCTGATCCCAAGACTTCCATCACCCACTGAGTAAATCTAGGCCCTTTGCCCAGCACTCAGGGGCCTGTTAGGCCACTCTCTGGTGAACATCTGGTTCATCTTGCCCCTGTACCTAAACGTCACCTGACAGCTGGAATCTCGCAGAGGTGGTGAAGAGGTTGTGTGTTGTGTGGAAGATGAAGTGAGCTTATTAGCCATGGAAGATGGTGGCTAATTGTCTCCCATTTATTAACCAGCTGGAGAAGCACATGCCCAAGTACTTGAGACGGAGGCTACTTGCTGAGTTAAAGCCCAAGGCACGGATCTTTGAGATCCAGCCCACTTCTGGGATCCTAGAGCCTTTCGAGAGGTTCAACGTGCAAGTGAAGTTCATGCCCAAAGAGGAGGTAAGCCTTCGGGAGTGTTCCACCCCTGCTCGGCAGCTCTGAGCTTCAGCCTCTGCAGCACCCGTGCTCAGCTGGTTCTGTCGGGAGACGGCCTCACCAGGCCTCCCATGCCAGATCGAGGTTCTCAGGGGCATCTGGCAAGGAGCCGTGTGGCCTGCTGGGTATGAGGCTCCAGCTCTGGGCCAGCCCGTGTTTCCTAACATCTGTAGGCTCAGACCTAGGGCAGTGTCTAGCTTTGGCCTCTGCTCTCAGAGACTCTGGGCAGAGCACTTGGCCTCACTAAACCCTATCTGCTCAGAGGTAACATGAAAAATAATATCACATGTCAGAAAGCCCACATTGAAATCCTGAAATCCCACAAATTCCAAAAACTCAGGAAAAAAATCACAAACGTTTCAGACCCAAACTCACCTGGCAAGCAAGCAACCTCTGAGCCTACCATGTGGGACTATTGAATATTTCTGGCCTGCTTCATTTGCAGCTAAACGCTGCAACTACACAACACCCTAATCGCCTACTTGGTTCTTTAAAAAATAAACGAAATTGTTTTAATTCTTAAAAGATTGCAATTGCAGAAATATCACATATTTGGTTACAGGGACCCAGACTACTGAGAGTATTAGGCAATATGCATTGTGTGTACTTTAAAAAATAAATAAATTTAAAAGTCTTTGCCTCTAGAATTTCAGGGTGAAACATTTTCAACCCACAATAACTACTTCCTAGGGTGATTTTGAAGAGTTAATGAATTAATGCAAATAAAACGTATAGCAGGTAGCTCTGCATGTTGTCTAACTACTAACTATTATTGCAGTGAGTTGTGAAAATAATACAATAATAAGTACTTCCTGGTAGACAGTCCCCCCTGGATCTCACAAATGTTTGTTTTGTGAATACCTTTAGCACAAAGAACTGGGTAAAAAAATAATAAAATCCTAGAACTGCAGGAGGATCTCAAGAGATTACACTGTAAAGAATTTTGTGCGAAGCTTAAGGCATTCGGGAGCAGGGTTTTATTTTGGTTTTGTTTAATCTTGTGTTCTTGAAAAGAGAAGTACCGCTTTGGGTTTTATAGAATACCTGTGGCTCATGCCCATCCTGTTGGCAAGCACTTTGAGGAACAGCATAATATTCCACGGTGAAAAAGTGGAAAAGTAGATGATTTTATATCTGACTCTAAAATCAAGCCCCAGGTTCTACCATTATCCAAACATCCCCAACCTCTTTAAATGGAAGAGAACTAGAATAGTCATTGTTACTGTCTACCCAAGATTTGGGATGGTTTGCTAAACAAGGAAGTAAATGTAGTTTAATAAAAACATGTAGGATGTGAGCGTGGTCCCTGACACAGCACAACAGGGAGTGACCCCTGAACACAGAGCCAGGAGTAGCCCCTGAACACTGACAGGTGTGACCCAAAACAAACAAAGAAAGCATAGACGCACAGATGTTGGATTGGTAATGGAGGAAGTCTGAGATGGGGAGGAAACTTTTAGCCAATGGCCCCACAAGTTATCCAACCATAGCCAGCTCAGAGATCCAGCAAGGACAACACAAAGAATTCTTAGACATGGTGATGTAGGCTCATTTCCTAGAATGCAGCAAACCCAAGTTTGATCTCCGGCATCCCATATGGCTCCCTGAGCACTGCCAGGAGTAATTCTCTATTTACAGAGCCAGGAATAACCCCGGAGCATCACTGAGTGTGACCCAAAAAAGACTCCCACAAAAAAACTGCTATAAAATGAATGAAATGTTTTAGAAATATCCATTTAAAAATGCAATAAAAATATAGATATTTGGGTTATATGTACTGAACTCACAGCTTGTCTATAAGACAACCTCCTAGCCAGGGATTTGTTTTTTAAATGCCTTCAACAAAATTTTCTACATGTGTATACATGTCCGTATACATTCACTCCGTATGATATTCCCTCCCCACCTTGAGCTAAGATACTCTGCCATATGCCAAACCATGGCCTCCAAACCCAGGTCATGAACACAACCATAGAAGGCCCTGTTGGCCATCTAGTTGAAAGCGCAGAACCCCCACCCTTACCTATCCCTACTGAGTCCAGGTCTCTGGATGAAGAATGGCTCTGCCTTCAATAGGAGTATGAGGCCAGAGAAGGACAGTTGATATCACTCTCCGCTCATGGAATAGATTGTCCTGGCTGATCCCCTGACCTGCCGCTTACCTCTACCTTCAAATAATGGAAATGCTCATTCGAAATCTCCAAGAGAGGTTGGAGAGACAGTATGGCAGACAGGGTGCTTGGCTGGATCTCAGGCACCCCCTAGAGTCCCCAAGCCCCACTAGAGGCTCCCTGAGAGCAGAGCCAGGCTTAAACCCTGAACACCTTTTAGCACCGCACAAAAGAAATTCTCCAGGAGACCGTAAGAGAAGGATTTGGGCGCAAGAAAACTGTTGGGGAGTGTGGCAAACTCTGCCTGTCAGAGGGCTTGAAGGTGTGATCTGACCTGTGCCGGCGGAGAGTGGGCTTTGATCATGCTGGGAAACCGAGGCAATGAGTAATAATCCCCACCCAGGAGCCAGGGACCTCGGGTCTTTATACAGTAATTGCAACTTGCTGGGCACTTATGCCCTACCCTGTCTTGCCCAGGGGCAGCAGGGCCCATGGAATGAGAGCCCAGAGGTACCAATAGTGAGAGGACGTGGCGTGCGGCGGGCTACCGTCACAGAGAGGACGTGACGCACGTAATCGGATACTGTCATAGAGAGGGCGTGTGCGATCATATCTTGCTCTCTCTGTCTCTGGGACCGATTTTGTTCCCCGTGGTTTTCAGCCTTGCACAGGATGTAACAGACAGCACCTTGGGAGTTTGGGTTTTCTCTTTTCTTTTCGGATTACAGCCAGCAATGCTCAGGGGTACACCTGGCTCTGCATGCAGAAATTACTCGTGACAGTGCTCAGGGCCACCAGATGGGATGTCGGGAATCAAACCCAGGTGGGCCATGTGCAAGACCAACACCCTCTCCTCTGTGCTCTGGCCCGGTCCCAGAACTCAGGAGTTTGTTGTATTGTCCCGCTTTCCAGAAGTTCTACAGCCAGACCCCTCGTGTTCCAGATCGTGCAGAGCCCCCCAGAAGCTCACTGCTGGCGCAGGGCTGGGGCCTCGAGCCTCGCTTGGAGTTCAGTCCCTCCATCCTGGAGCTGGGGCCCCAGCTGCCTTTCGCCCCGGGACGCAGGCGGAGGTGGTGGTGAAGAATCCCTGCAACTTTCCCATTGAGTTTTACTCTTTAGAATTTGACCAGCAGTACCTGGTAGAAGAGAAGGTAAGCCGAGGCCAGAGTGTGCTGTCCTCTCCCGGCCAGTGCTGCCATGGGAACGGGCTGCCGGGCCTCAGCAGCTTCCCTCCACGCCTCTCTGCCCTTCCTCCCCGTGACCCTTCCTCCCTCATCGTCCTCTTAAAATGACCTTGGTCGCAGTCCCTGCCCTGCTGCCCTTGACCAGCACAGTTTGTTGCTTTGCCATCACTGTCACTGTCACTGTCTTCCCCCGTTCATCATCGATTTGCTCAAGCGGGCACCAGGAACATCTCCAGATGTTCTGTCTCATGCGAGTAGAGCCCAAGGGCACCTGCTTGCTCTAGGAACATAAAGAGCCTCAAACCATTATATTAGGTCATGAGAATGAGGTCTATAATTGTTACTGGTATTTGGCATATTTCCCAACAAATTTGGGTCTCAGGTGGAACATTTATTATTATTTTTTTTTTGCTACCTGCACGGCAGAGCCTGGCAAGCCTCCTATGTCGTATTTGATATGCCAAATACCGGTAACAATTATAGACCTCATTCCCATGACCTGATGGAATGGTTTGAGGCTCTTTATGTTCCTGGAGCAAGCAGGTACCCTTGGGCTCTACTTGCATGAGACAGGACATATAGAGATGTTACTGGGGCCCGCTCAAGCTAATCGATGATGAACGGGAAGATAGTGATAGTGATAGTGATTTGGCATATCAAATATGACACGGGTAGCTGGCCAGGCTCTACCGTGCCAGTAGCATACTCGTAGTCACCTCTGATCTCCAGCATTTATTGATGAGCTGGACTGTGATTGCTTGTGGAAAATCCGGGCAAGTTCCCTGTAGGGGAGGGGCTGCTGAGCGCCACATGCAGGGGAGAGTGACAGGCACAGGGCCAGGCCAGAATCCTCCATCTGAGGAAACGGAGAAGCTCCCCAGGAGGGCTGGGCACATGCCCTGAGCAAAGAAAACACAGCTCCGTGCACCTCCGTCTCTCCCCACCCCAAAGCTCGGCTTCCAGAAGGCCCAGACATTGAGGAATTTGGTAACCAGTGTCACGACAGAGAGAGGATGAAAGGGAAAAAAATCATATTTCTGGAAAATTCCCTAGGCCAGCCCCAGAGACCAGCACACAATAAACCAGCATGAGAAAAAAAAAAAAAAGAAAGAGAAAAAACTCCCCCATTTGGGCTGCAGGGAGGAAGTCCTGGGCAAGGATTTGTTTCCTAAGGAGAAATTCCGAGCCTCCCTCACTTACTCAGCACCACGCAGAGGGAGTCCCTTCTTCCTAGGCTGTTCTTCCTTTCCCGCTTGTTTGAAGGCCTCTTCCCTGTTGCCTGCTGCCGCATCTTCCCGGCCGCGCCCATCACTACATAGTTCAAAACATGATTGAGAGACAAGTGTGTGCTCGTGGTTAAAATCCTAAGTTAGAAACTGCATAAGTGACTATTATACTTAAGTGAGTTTCTTTTTAGACTGCATAGATTTGGACCTTTATAAAAACGATTCTCTGAGGGGCCAGAGAGATAGTGCAGTGTGCAGGGCAAACTCCTTCCCCATGTGCAGTGCCCAGACTCAAATGGAGTTGGGTGAAGACTCTGCCTCTCCACGAATGTCAGGTCAAAATGAGGGACCTGCCCTCATGTTCTTCTGAAACCTCTGTCTGGGAAGCCAGAAAGTCCTTGTATACTCCAGCGTGCCCCCTCCTCCCCCACACCGCCACCACCCGTGTCTGTCTGCGGGCACCCCAGGAACACAGCAGCGTCTCCCTGCAGATCCTGCGGATGCTGAAGGGTTACGACTCCTACAACACCCTGCTGCTGCCGCCCCGGCAGCCGGGTGAGAAGCTGCCCCCTGAGATCTACGAGTACTACAAGGAGGTGAAGCGCCCAAGGAGGAGCAGATGAAGATTAAGTACCTGGAGAACCTGGCCCAGGACAACGGTGAGACCCGCCCGCCGGCGCCCCCAGGTCAGCCGATGCCGGGTGCGTGGAGAGAGATCCCCAGCCCGGCTGGAGGCCCCAACCCCCGTCACGCTCTGGAGAGTCGGGGCCTCTCAGCTCAAAGCCCATTAGATCAAAGGGGGGGCTCGCCCAGCTGGAGGGCAGGGGGTCTTTCTGCGCTTCACCCAGTGCTGCCTAGGGCTGACTCCTGACTTTGTGCTCAGAGATCAATCCCAGCGTGCTTTGCGGGACCATACGGGGAGCCGGGATTGAGTCTGAGTCAGCGGAGTACAGTGTCCAGGGTGTGGGTCACCAGCACCATCATCTCCCCCACTTTCCCGCACTGTCTCCCCGGACCTTCTGCCCACTGCCCACTGTCCTTCCCTCCTGCCCACTGCCCGCTGTCCTTCTCTCTCCTGCCCACTGCACGCTGTCCTTCCCTCCTGGCCAGATGACGAAGATCCCTTGTCAGATCACGGGACCTCAGGCAGCACGAAGAGGACCTCCCTCAGCCAGGGGGTGTCGACCACGTCCAACATAGAAGAGCGGCACATTCCCTTGGTCGACTCCAAAATCTACGCCGAGGAAGAGGACGATGAGGAGAGCCTGGAAAAAATGCTGCTGCAAGGTGACCGAGCCGTTCCCTGCGTGGGTGCCTGGGGGACACTCAGGGCTGCCTTGAGTCACACAGTTCCCTCCAGGTGACATTTCCAGTATAGCCGTCCCCGCAGGAGTGATTCCCAGACACTTCGGAGTCAGAGTGGATCAGTCAGCAGCTCAGCAGCCCTGGCGTGTGCTTTGCCTACCAGAAACCCCACTTCCTTTTTTTATTTTTATTTGGATTTTTGAGTCACACCCAGCAGTGCTCAGGGGTTGCTCCTGAGCTCTGCACTCAGGATTTACTCCTGGTGCTCTGGGGACCATATGAGAGGCTGGGGATCGAACCTGGGTCTGCCACATGCAAGGCAAGTGCCCTACCCACTGTACTATTGCTCTGACCCAAGAAGCTCCACTTTCTTTTTTTTTTTTTTTTTTTTTGCTTTTTGGGGTCACGCCCGGCAATGCTCGGAGGTTACTCCTGGTTCTGCACTCAGGAATTACTCCCTGGCAGTGCTTGGGGACCATATGGGATGCCGGGAGCGAACCCTGGCCGTCACAGGCCGGCCACGTGCAAGGCAAACACCCTACCCGCTGGGCTATCACTCCTGCCCCAAGAAGCTCCACTTTCAACTGCCAGTCTGCACGGTGCTTGGCCAAGCACTGCTGGATGTGGCCCTAAAGCCAAAGGAAAGACATATCTATGAAGGCCAGTACCTGAAAGGGGGAAGTGACTCCTCTCCTCTCAGAGCTGGTGAAAACTATAGGTGTGGCCACGCTGCGTGGGCTCACCCGAGCACAAGGCCACATGCCTTCTGTCGCAGCAGAAAAGAACCAGAGTCTGGACAGCCACTCCACAGAGGAGGTCGGAGAGGTGGAGAGCAACCCCGTGAACAAGGCCATCGCCCGCCACCTCGGCATCGACATCTCCCCCGAGGCCCGCCTGGCCAAGAACCGGAAAGGCATCATCATCATTGTCCACGGCACGCCCCTGTCTGGTATGAGCTTGGGGCTAGAAAAGGCGCCTTCATTTGAATCATGTAGAGCAAAGAATTATCTCCCCACTCATGATGTGGTCTACCTCAGACAGGCTGACAAAGGATGGGGACCACTGTCTTGAATTCCTTCAGTGGTTCATTGTTCTTTGGGGGGCCACTCCCAGCGGTGCTTGGGGCTTATTCCTGACTCTGTGCTTAGGGATCAGTCCTGGAGGTGCTTTCAGGACCATATGGGGTACCAGGGATGAAAACCGGGCTGACTGCATGCAGGGCAATCGCTGTAACCACTGTCCTATCAATCTGGCCTCTCTTATTTTTTTTAAATGTATTTGTTTTTTAATTGAGTCACTATGAGACACACAGTTGCTCATGATTGGGTTTCAGCCATACAGTGTTCCAGCACCCATCCCTCCACCAGTGCCCATTTCTCAGCACCAGTGTTCCCAGCTTCCCTCCCCACAACCCCCACTTGCCTTTCTGGCGGTCTCTCTCTCTCTCTCTCTCTCTCTCTCTCTCTCTCTCTCTCTCTCTCTCTCTCTCCTCCCCTTTGGGCATTGTGGCCTACCCCTTTTGGTTATCACGTATGTCTCTTTACCTACTCTCAGCACTCCTTGTCCTGAGGGATCATTTCAAATCACAACTGTCATGGTGGTCCCTTCTCTATCCTAACTGCCCTCCACCCTCACATACTTGTGGCAAGTTTCTAACTCCGCCAGTCCTCCCGGCCCCTGTTTCTTCTGTCCTTAGATATTAGTCTCCTATGAGGCTTTTTTGTATCCCACAAATGAGTGCAGCTACTGCATGGCTGTCCCCTCCTCTGACTCATTTCCCTCAGCATGATACGCTCCCTGTCCATACGTTTCTAAGTGGCCTCTCTTTTAATCGCCTGAAAAATCACCATATTAAATTGCTGCCTTTTAAAGAAGCAAGTATTTTGAAATAAAGGTAAATATACATTAATCTGTTAGCTAAAATAGCCTTCCCATCAGACTCAGACACAGGGAGACCCAGAGGATTTGTAAAGCTCACTTTTACTATGTTTATTTCCTGTACTCGGGGCTGACTCCTGGCTCTGTGCTCAGGGACCACTTCTGGAGGGGGCAGAGGGGACTGATGGAGTGAGTGGCGGGATGGACAGCAGGTCACAGTGTGAAGACAAGCGCCCTGCCCCGCTACTATGGCTTCAGCCCCATTTTCTGATTAAAAGTTCACTTTTAATCAGAGGGAAAAATGCAGAGACTGCAGATTGCCCTTGAGCATGCCGCATGGGCAGTGGGCACGAATCCACGGTCCTCACTCAGGACCCAGCTCCTCCTCCTCTGCGGCCACTTGCAGCCCCAGGCGAGACCCGGAGAGGATCCTCCCACCCCTTACCCCCTGACTGAAGCTGAGACCCCCATCCTAGAGACTTCCCCTGCCTTGGGCTGTCTGAGCAAATGAGAGCCTTGAACTGAGATCCCTGAGCTTTTTACAGGCAAAACAGCCACGGCTGTGAGCCTGGCCAAGTACTACAACGCAGCCTGCCTGAACATCGACTCCATTATGGTGGAGGCCATCTGCGACAGCAACAGCTTCCCAGGCATCCGGGCCCGTGAGCTCTGCATCCGCGCTGCCATCGAACAGGCCCTGAAGGAAGGAGAGGAGTCTGGTAGGAGCTTTCTGGACCAAGCAGCCAGCTCCCTCTTTCTTCTTGCTCCCCTGACTTGTGCAGCACCCAGTGGTCAGCTAATTCAGGCCACCCTCTTGGCAGACTCTCTCCACCCCTGGCCAGCATGGGGTGGGGGAAGTCACCAGAGGAAAGTAGCTCCTGTAAAGGAAGCTGTGGCTAAGGGCCAGCCCGGAGCAGAAACTCAAGCATTCAAGAAGGTCATGTGGAGAAAACCGGCAAGAGAGTGAGATCACTCCCACAGGAGCAGGGGGAGGAGAGCTTCAGACCAGAGCTTTTTTATTCTTGGAGTAGAGAGAACCCTGGGTGGCCTATCTGCAAGAGGCCATTGATGTCCATTGATATTTGCATCAATGTCCACTGGTGGTAGAGGACATTCAGGGGCCTGCAGGACAGGAAACAGGAAGTGCAGGGACTCTAGGGCAGCGTCTGCTGGAGGATGGGGATGGGGCAGGGCGTTGGCGAGGGCAGAAAGTAGCCTTGAGGCCTGTGGGCCCATGGCCACTACAGCGGTGTGCTTCTGGCCCGCCAGGGCCTCACGCGAGGGCTCTCTCTCCCCACAGCCCAGGAGGCTGCTTCGGGACAGACGCGGCTGAGCAGTGAGACCCTGGGCAAGTTGACCTCAGAAACCACGCTGGCCACGCTGGAAGCGAAGGCCGGCAAGACCTTGCGCCGAAGCGTGCTGCTTAACAAAGGCAAGGCGGAGAGCCACGCCTCGGGCTCCCAGAAGCAGCACCACCCGCACTCTTCTGACACCCCACAGGTGCGAAGTCGGGACCGCTCCTCGGGCACCTTCACCCCAAAAGCACCTGGTATATCTCGGGGGGTTGGGTGTGGGTTGGAGGGACAAGTAAAACAAGCTCCGAAGGCGAGAGAACTGCGCTCACACACCTGCAGCAGAGTGAGCCGTGACAGAGGAGTCCGCCCAGGTACGGGAGCCCCCTGGGAGCCTAGGAGCAGTTCCCTCTCCCTCAACCTAACAGCGGAGGAAAGTCGAAGAACCACAGGGCAGGGGGCTTCAGGACACTTTGGAGAAGTGCCTGACTTCATGAAGAAGTCAGATACCACGAAACCTCCACAGCAGAGCCGTGGAGGGATACGGGACAGAATAAAGCGAGTGTGGGCTTCTGAGAGCTGTGAAAGGAAAGGAAAGCACAGGAGGTGTCCGAGAAGCAAACTCAGGGTCAAGAAAGTCTCCTCAGAAAGGGGAGGTGGGCCGGAGCGATAGCCCAGCGGGTAGGGCATTTGCCTTGCACGCGGCCAGCCTTTGCCGGCCCGGGTTTGATCCCTGGCATCTCATATGGTCCCCCGAGCACCTCCAGGAGTAAATCCTGAGTGCAGAGCCAGGAGAAACCCCTGAGCGCCGCTGGGTGTGACCCAAAAAAGCAAAAAAAAAAAAAAAAGGGGAGGTGGAGGCACAAGCAGGCATTTCTTGAGATTGAGAGGACAGTCCACCCGTGAGGAACCGAGAGGACAGCCTACCCGTGAGGGACCGAGAGGACAGTCCACCCGTGAGGGACCAAGAGGACAGTCCACCCGTGAGGGACCGAGAGGGCAGTCCACCCGTGAGGGACCGAGAGGACAGTCCACCCGTGAGGGACCGAGAGGACAGTCCACCCGTGAGGGACCAAGAGGACAGTCCACCCGTGAGGGACCGAGAGGACAGTCCACCCGTGAGGGACCGAGAGGACAGTCCACCCGTGAGGGACCAAGAGGACAGTCCACCCGTGAGGGACCGAGAGGGCAGTCCACCCGTGAGGGACCGAGAGGACAGTCCACCCGTGAGGGACCGAGAGGACAGTCCACCCGTGAGGGACCAAGAGGACAGTCCACCCGTGAGGGACCGAGAGGACAGTCCACCCGTGAGGGACCGAGAGGACAGCCCACCCGTGAGGGACCGAGAGGACAGCCCACCCGTGAGGGACCGAGAGGACAGTCCACCCTGAGGGACTGAGAAGGAAGCCCACCCGTGAGGGACTGAGGGGCAGTGGGTGAGGCCGGACAGGCAGGGAGGGGGCTGTTAGTGTAGCTCCTGGGGGATGGGCAGAGGGGTCATGAGTGCCACCGCGAGCTTGAACAGGTTCGCTCCCACTTACTGACGGGGGATTTGGTCAGGATGGGGATTTTCCAACTTGTTTTGATACAGTCTAAAAAGGCATGATCTCACAGTCAGCAGACACACACCAGACTCCCAAGGGTCCCTGGAACCCCACCAGGAGTATCCTCTGAGCAAGTCGGAGGTGACCCAAAAGGAAAAAAAAAAAGAAAAGAAAAAACTAAAGTTCAGCCCTTTCATCTGCCTAAATTGCCAACTGCTTCCTGTAATGCTCAGGAGAAACCAGAATCCTCCCTTGGACGGGGCACACAGGCCGGTGCGCCTGCGCTGACTGTGTCCATGGCTCTCCTGACGGCGCCGCTCCTGGGCTCGCTCAGCGGCAGAGCTCTGGACTCCTGTGCTCCCCGCCCCGCACACCCAAGGGGTGTTGCTGCCCCCCCAGGCACAAACTCCTTCCTCAGGACCCCGCTCCCTGCCCACATCCCCTGCCATGCTTTTCTCCACTGACCCCTGCCCATGCTGGGCACTCAGAGGCCCTGAGCTAACGTCACCACGTGTGGGTCCAGGCGTTGCTTCTGTCTCTGCCATTTGAGCACAAGGACCCAGGACAGCCGCGGGCCCCATTTTGTCTGTCGCTGGTGCTTGGTAAACATCCGAGGGGCCGACGGACAAAGGTGCCTCACACTGTGTCCACTGGGAACTGCAGCAGCTCTCAGAGGAAGACATTTCCTCAGGCTCACGGAGAGAGGGTTGTGGTGCCCAGGGTCACGTGGCTTGTCGTGGGCCGCCTTCAGGGGCCAGGCTGGACTGGACCTCCTGTTCCTTCCCCCCAAATAGGTCTCCTCCAGCCCGCTCCCCTCCGGGCCCACGCAGCGCCGGCTCAGCGTCAGCAGCAGCATCGGCGGTGAGACGGGGCTCATGAGCTGCGTGCTCCCAGAGGAGCTGTTCGTCCAGATCCTGTCCGAGCGCCTCGAGGTGCGTGTGTCCCGGGCCAGAGCCCAGCTGAGCCATGGTCTTGGAGAGACCTGAGGTCTCGGAGAGGAAGGGAGCTGTTCTTTTCCCCAGTGGTCACTAACCTGTCCTCAAGAAGGCCCTGTCCTTTCCATCCCCATCTCAGCCAGCTGCCACTAGTTCCCTGCCTCCGTAAAGGAGCCACAAGCAGATGTTTCCTGTCGGGACAGCCCTGGGTGGAGGGGACAAACTTAGAGGCAGAAAGAAGCCTTGGGAGCTAGCATTGACTAGCTTGTGGCTCAGAGTAACCTATGGTGTCGTGGGCAAATGAGGGACAAGGTAGAGCACGTGTCTTGTGTGTGAGGTAGGTCCTGAGTTCGAGCCCTAACACTGCATGACTCCTGAGCTCTGCTAGGGGTATGGGAGCAATATAAACCCATCAGTAATGCAGAAAGGAGCATATAAGCAATTGGTCTAAAAGCGCAATTGCCTCTGCTCACCCTGGTCTCAGCTGAGTGACTGCTACCGAGGAGTGGTGTTCGACAGCCTGGAGACGCTCTTCGCTCGCAACATGACGAGCGCCCTCCTCCTCTCGCTGCTGAAGGCCGTCGGCAACCGGGAGCACATCTACCTGCTCAACATGGCCCAGGACTACACGGTCATGAAGGCACGAGGAGAAAGCCAAGAAAGAGCAAGAAGGCAAGGCCCCAGCTGCCTGGCTGCTCCCCCGCCCTCCCGGAGCCTGTATTATGGGGGGGCGAGAGGCACAATGGTGGTGTCCCGGGTTGGTGCGGCTGGAATCCAGGGGGCTCCCCCGTGTGGGACAGGTGCTCCCGCCCTTCGACCTCTCTCTGGCCCGGAGCCTCCCTCTCAGCAGCGCTTCAGGGCCAGTGACCACATCCCCTGGAGCTGGGAGTCCTGAGAACTCCGGAGCAGCTACAGTCAAGGCAGTCTTTTATCCCCCTTCGACAACAATATTCCTATCATCATGAAATTCAAAATATGCAGTTGGGGTGGGGTGATGTACAGATGAGACCCAGGAAGGGCCTTGAGTGGTAGCCATGTGGCTGCAGAAGGCCCCCACAGACGGGCACCAGCAGCCACGGACCCTCCGTGCCTGTGCAGACCGGGCGCTAGGCCACTGGGGAGCCTCAGCCCAAGCCACCTTCCTGCCTGCCCCCGCCCCGCAGAGAACAAACGCAGGGAGGAGCTGGAGAGGGGAGAAGGAGCGGCTGCAGACCATGGACGAGGACGAGTACGATGCCTTGACCGAGGAGGAGAAGGTCATCTTCAACCGGGAGGTGCAGCAGGCGCTTGGGGAGAGGAAGAAAAGGTGACGCCAGGCTGGGCTCAGGAGAAGCGGCTCCCGGGAAACAGGGCTGTGTATTTAGGTGGGGAGATGGGCACAGCCCCCGTCCTGAGGGAGGGAAGGTAGTGCTGGGCTGGGATGAGGAGAGGCGGCCTCCGGGGGAAACAGGACCATGTACTTGGTTGGGGAAGGCGGCGTGTCCCTGGGAGGTCCAGGGCAAGGCTTGGGGTGAGGCCCCTCGCTGCCCCGGGGTGGGGGATGTGCCAACCCCTTTCTCTCCTTGCTTTGACAGGGAGCTGGAGAGGCTGGCGAGGGAGCTTCAGGAGAAGAAGCTGCAGCAGGAGCTAGAGCGGCAAAAGGAAGAAGACGAGCTCAAGCGGAGGATCAAAAAGTCGAAGCCAGGGAAGGAAGAGATGCTCCCAAGAAGTCACACGCTGTGGTCAGCCGCCAGGTACGGGGCAGCGGGCAGCCGAGGAAACCCTGGACATTACTGCTTCGGCAGCTGGCCTGAGCCAGTGGGACCTGGTGATGGAGTAGACGGTGGGGGACGCAGCCCTGGGGGAGCAGCTCGCTCTTGGCCCTGGCGCTCGAACTCACCCATCCCGCCACCGTGGCGGTACGCCCCCCGTCAGCGCAACAGATGAACATTGGGCAGAGACCATTTCTCTCGGCCAGAGGCCAAGTCTGATTGGGCAATATCCACCCACAGTGTCCCCAGGGAGGGACCACCCCTCTCTCCAGTGCTGTCACCAAGAGAAAGCCAGTGACCAGTGACCAGTGACCAGCCTTAGGTGGAGAAAGGTGCTTAGGAGTGTTTGGGTCCACCCCTGCCCCAGTTCCTGGGTAAGACCGGATGCTGAGAGTTACTGGGGACAGACCAGAGCAACAGGACAGCGGGTAGGGAGTTTACCCTGCCTGTGACCAACCCAGGTTTGATCCCTGCATTCCCTACGATGATCTGGAGTCAGCCTGCTGGGAGTGATCCCTGATCACAGTCAGGAGTCCGCCCTGAGCACCACCGCTGAGTGCATTCCCCCAAGCCCCACTGGAAAAAAAGATCCAGGCTCCTGCAGGCACAAGGCCACCCTCCGTGCTCGTGCTGTGTGCTCAGCGCAGACCCGTTTATCGGGGCCTCTTGGCCTTCTTGCCTCCTAGGGTCTTTCTTTCTCTCGGCCAGAGGCCAAGTCTGATTTGCTGGAAAGGAAAGTTTCTGTCAGGGAGCAGCTCCAGTATGACAAGGACGAGCTCAGCAAGAAGAAAAAGAACCTGCTGACGGACGTCAACCTGCTGGGCGTCCCTCTGCTCCCGAGCCCGAGGAGAGCGAAGTCGACCTCTCCAAGGACAGCGACAAGCACGTGGCCCAGAAATACAAGGACTATGAGGCCACGCTGAAGGACATCCAGAGCCTTGTCCTCTACTGGGACCGCAAGCAGTGCCTGCTCCAGCCACACATGGGCGTCGAGGACTCGGTCCACGAGCCCGACGACCAGAGGCAGGTGCCCACGGGCGGCCGCAGGGGCCGCAAGGACCGGGAGCGAGCGGCACGGAGAAGGAGCGCCGAGAAGGAGCGCCTGGAGCGCAGAGAAGGCGGAGCGAGCGCCTGGAGAAGCTGCGCGCCCAGGACAAGGAGAGTGACGGCTGGGGCGGGTCGTGGAGGGCGAGGAGGACCACGGGGGCAAGAAGGACCTGGGCGTGCCCTTCATCAACATCCCCACGCCCGACCCCGAGGGCGTGAGCTGGAGGCAGGCCCTGGAGAACGAGCGGCTGCCCAGAGCCGAACAGGTAGTGACGCTGCGCGCACGCGTGGGATCCGGGGTCCCCTGCACAGGGCAGGGCTGGCCAGCGCCGGAGAACCGCCCTTGGAATCTCCCCCCATGCCCAACCTCCCTGTTGGCCCGTGGGCCGAGCCCCGTCACACCCAGCGTGGCGGAAAGCGCCACCCTTAAGGATTCCATCCACTCCCGTGGAAAACCACCTGGGGTGAGGGCCCTCGGGGGCAAGGCTTGAGGCTCTGTGGTTGTATCTCTTGCAGCAGGGCTCACTCGGTTCCACTCCCTCTCTGAGGGTGGAAGCAGGGCGCGGCAGGGCCTGAGGTGCCTGGGCTCTCTGGGAAGCGGCTGGGCACGACCTATCTCCATGGAGAAGCTAATGAGGCCTTTTCCCCTTAGATCCTCGACCTCCTGGGCCTGGGCTCCTCGGGGGCCTCCCATCCCGCCTCCGGCTCTATTCTCCATCTTCTCCTACCCCACCAAACGGCAGGCTCTGGCCACCGGGGAAATCCTCAAGCACTTTGTGTTTGTAGTCCCGCCCTCTGAGGAGTCCTCCCTGGAGGACAAACGGGAAGCAGATCCGGACCTGGAGCCGCCCACGTCCGTGGGCTCCATGAAGGTATGTGGTGTCTGGAGGAAGTCCTGCTTACTGGGGCAGCCTGGACGCCCTAGGGGTGACCCTAGGTGACGAGTCCCTCAGTCGGCCCTGGATTACTAACAGACTGTAGTCTCCAGGTCATCCCTGGAGGGTTGGGGCGCTCCCTAGTCTCTGAAGCTTGCCAGAGAAGAGGAGCAAAGCTCACGAGGTCACTGCCACAGCCCGTTCGCGGCAGTCAGGACCCAGGCCAGAGTACCCAGGCAGCAGAGCGGGAAACAGACGGTCCAAGGAAAGGGGGGGAAAATTAGCCAGTTGGTGTAAAGTCACTTTTGGACCCCTTGGCGTAAGATTAATTCCAGCAGCGTTAAAAATGTGTGGTCAAAGCCATCACCCCTTAAGAGATAGGGAAGGCCCCAAACCTCCATTCACAGTAAGTGGGAGATCATGCCCTGAGGTGAGTGGTACATGGGCGGTCCCTGTCCCAGAGAGCCCGAGACGGTCACTGCAGCTGTTTCCTCTGAAAGTAGGCAGCTCGGAGGAATGGTGGGCGCGAGGTGGAAGTGAAGCTCTCCCTCATCACCGTAGGAGGGAAAGGTCTTCATCCTACAAGAGCGGCCACATTTCTAGAAGGAACGGTGGCGTCCACAAAGCTCCCATCTGCCCTCCCTGGTGGTCACACATAGCAGAAGTGGCCGACAGCCGCAGCCCCCGCCCTGCCTGAGCCTTCCCCACCAGTGACTGAGGAGGGGGCAGTGCCTGACGGTGGCCAGTTGGCAGTGCAGCCCCGAGGCACCCGCACACATGACTTCTGTAGTCAGGGCTCCCCTGAGCCCCTGCCGCCTTGTCAGCATGGAGTGCGCTGGGCACGGGGCTTCCCCACACCCACACTGCCTCTTTATACCTCACTTTCCGTCTGCAGGAATTACAGTAGGGCCTAGAGGAGCAGCTAAATGGCAGTGTGAGGACAGTCAGAATGTTCTAGACTATGAAGTTTCCATCAGAACACAGGTCTGGGCTCTCCAAAAAGTCCATGTGCTTGGGAAAGCGGGACAGGCCTGGCCACAAAGATGCTGAAGAAATAACCAGCCACAAAGCAGCTGGTCTGAACACCGAGAAGCCAGCCTCAAGCACTCCTACCAGGGTGCCCAAATGACACACTCTGGACACAGACGCACACGCACACACACACACACACACACACACACACACACACACAGTGGGGCCTCCTCTCCCGGGAACATGCCCGCCTCCTGCTCCAGGTACTGAGCCTGCTCCTTGGTTCTGCAGGTTCAAGAGGACCCGAACACGTTGCCGAAGAGCAGCAAACAGAAGCAGAAGGAGAAGGAGAAGCAGGGAGCAGATCCGCGAAGCCCAGAAGGGAAAACGCCGCCTCCCGTCCAACCGGAAGGCCGTGTCCAGCACTGCTTCAGGGACTATCACCACTCTGTCAGACATAGACCAGAACAACCTCACCAGGCAGCAGTCCCAGGAGAAGTTCATGAGGTGGGCCCAATGCTGTGAACTGGGGTGCAGCTGTGTCTGGGGAGCTGCAGCACTGAGCTCTGAAAACCCGGATCCCCTGTTTAAGAGCCCGGGCCGCCCCCGGGCTGTCTCAGTTCCTCCGGATCCCCCTGTTTAAGTCCGGGCTGCCCTGCAGGCTGTCTCAGTTCCGCTGGATCGTGCCGGCCAACGGGCGAGGTGACCCCTGAGGATTCACTTCACATCGGGAGACACCGGCAACTTTGACCAGACCTTTAACTTCGAGATCCTGGGAACTCACCGCCAGTACCAGCTCTACTGCCGGGGGTCTGCAGTTACCCCTACATCTGCCAAGACCCAAAGTTAGTGTGCCTGTGTCCCAGGGAAGACGGGGGCAGGCGGGTCACAGTGAGGTTCCCCGTGGTGCTGGGGTCAGAGCAGCCCCGGGAGGCCTGTGTCCATGCTGGGCGTGGCTGGGCTGCAGTGCTGCAGGGCCTTGGATACTAGCTGAAGAATGAGGCGGTGCTCCGAGACCGAGGTGGGGATTGTGGGTGGGTGGCAGGTGAGGGGTCTCCCTCCTGCAGTGTGGGCGCATGTAATGAGTGAGTGAGCTTAAAGCAGCAGAGAGTTCTTGCTAGGCTTTGAAGCCTGCCGTGGTGGTCAGTGGCGTGGGCCTCCACAGTGGGGCCTCTGAGCACTGCCCACCTCTTTGCCCCCACTAAAGGTGCCAGACGAGAGTCTGTGGTGCTCCCCAAGGGGGCTAAGACATTCAGGGAGAGAGTCTGGGGTGCTCCCAAGGGGCTAAGACGTTCATCCCATCCTCAGGAGAGTCTGTGGTGCTCCCCAAGGGGCTAAGACGTTCCACCCCATCCTCAGGAGCCAGGTCCTCAGGCCTTCCTGGGAACGCTAGCAGGCTCCCTCCCATTCCCCGCAGGGTCGTGTTTCCTCTGCGGAAGGCGGACATAAAGCCCGACGAGGTCGTCTTCAAGAAGTACGTGACGAGCATGGAGAAGTTCTACTTTGGGCCGTTGCTCTGTGGAAAGCCAAGAGACAAGTAAGAACCTGTCCCCCTCCGCTACAAAGAATCAGGAGAGGAGCGCAGGTCCCCCTGGGCGGACAGGGCTGTGACGGAGACTACCCGGGCTTCCCACGCCCGGGGCTCAGGATCTCAGGAGAAAGGGGTCGCTGTTTTCTCAGAGGGGAATCCCGGGGGAGGAGCAGGCTGAGGAGTGAGGAGTGAGGCTGAGGGTGTGACCTGCAGTTCACTCTGGGGTGCACTGTTTGGGGGTGGCCTGGAGCTAGAGCAGGGACCAGCTCACCCCAAAGTGGGGCTGACCCCACCCCACTGGCAGGATGCAGGGATGTAAGGAGGGGGAGGGCAGTAGTAATCTCAGGTGCAGTTGGGGAGCCCTTTTTATTTGCACACACAACAGCAGATTTCTAGGGGGTGCGGTGGGTGATCTTTTCTGGAAAGGGGGCGGTTGGCAGATCAGCGTGGGACACTTCAGGCTCTGGGGTTCTGGCCCCTGGAAGAGGGTTTGGCTCCAGCCTAGTCTGGGCAACCGGACATGTGAGGCCCAGAGCTCCAGAGGCTGCCACCAGGAGCCAGAAGTGGCAGAGCAGGTGCAGGCCAGAGCACTCGGTGGAGTGCAGCAGGGGGCCAGGCAGGCAGAGAGGTGAGCAGGCTCCCATCGTGAAACCGGAGGGTTTTATCAAGAACCCTACAGAGGCAACGTCTAAGCAGTCAGCAGGAGGCCAGCATGCAGGGGTGGCGCTGGCCCTTTGGGAGCAGCTGTCTGGGGGTCAGGGAGACGAGGAGCCCGGGAAAGCGGCTGGTTCCTCTGCTGTTAGGCTACTGAAGTGGGCAGTGGGGCCTTGGGAGCAAGGAGGGGGCATTGGCGCAACTCCCCAAGCCACCCTCCCCTCGGATGGTGCAAACTCTGGCTTTGCCAGAAGGCCTAGTCCCATCCTCTGAGTCTAGCTGGGGAGCCAGTAGCTCTTGGGCAGGCGGGTAACCTGTGGGCCGGGGGACCTGGGCCCGCTGAGCTTAGGAGCCTGCTGTCCCCATCACCCTACCTCTTTCGTGTCCACTCCCTTCCATGACCAGAGGAACCCAAGAGGGACTGTTCACTCTGCTGGAGAGGCCCCAGCTACAGGTCTTCTGTTCTTACATGCCCCAGTGGGACGTTAGGGTCCCAGCTGCAGGTCCTCTGCTCTGGGCCACCATGCCCTGAAGGACTGTCCCCCTTACTCTCAGTCCGTGCTCACCTCCACTGCCCTCTGTGGCTCCCTTCCCAGGTACAAGTCATCCATGTTCCCAGGCAACACAGAAACACTGACCATCCTAAACAACCCCGCCGATGCTCTCGGAGGTGCACTTCTGCTTCCAGAATGACATTAAGGCCAACACGTATTTCCTGGAGCCCCTGAGCATGGTTCTGAAGCCCAACGAGTCCCAGGTATGGCACCAGGTGGGCAGGTGGGCCTGACGTGATGGAGGGAATCCGAGCCGTGGGACGGGGGCTTCACACGGCTTCACCCCCGGCTCCTGCCCCAGCTGCTGCACGTGTGGGCTTACCCCACCGCCGTGGGGCTCTTTGAAGACTGCATCGTCTGCTGCGCCAAGGAGAACCCGGAGCCGGCCATCTTCAACATTTGCTGCCAGGGCGCCCGCCCGAGCTGGAGCTGGAGACTCGGCAGCTGCACTTTTGACCGGCTCCTGCTGCACAGGTCAGTGGCTGATGACCCAGCATGGGAACGGGCCCTCCCTTTCTGGGACAATGGCCTCTCCATAGGTTCCTCCCAGCTCTGGGCGCCAGCACATGGACAGGCCTGGGGCACCCTACCCCATGAGATCAGCTGGGTATCTGATCTCAGGGGATCTCAGGGATCCCCCCTAAGGGAGGTGAGCACTTGTTGGCCTTTACTTAGGAGGACTTGCTTTTTCCCAATCCTCAAGGCAGTTCATTCCCCTGTAAGACTCTGCGCTCAAAATCAGGCAGAGATTCCCGGCATTCTTGTAATCGGGGTCTCTCCTCGGGGGCTGCCGGGAGGCAGCAAGCCCTGTATCCTCCCTTCCTGCTCCCTGAAAAACAAGCACAGCCCCAGGGAAATCAAGACTGGGGCTTTGCAGACGGGTGGCTGGGAGTCCCTGGACCTGGCACGCTGCTTCCTTGGACCTGTGTAGACGAGAAACCAAGGTGATCGTAGTTCCGCAATGTCACGCCTTTGCCTGCCGCCTGGCGCGTGTCCAGCCTGGAGCATGTGGGCGAAGATTTCACCTTGCCCGTGATGCAGGGGACCATCCCCCAAAGTCTGAGTATAGCCTGCTCGTGCACTTCCAGCCCTCCAAGCCCATCAGCATCAAGAAGACCATTCGGCTGGAGGTGAGACCCTTCCAGCACTCCCCAATGCACACACCTGCACAAACACACAAGCACCAACACACACATGCAGACTGTGTGAACCCCAAAGCAGACAGGCGGGATGGTGCCGGCGACCCAAGGGTCATGATAAATGAGTGACCCTGCCCAAGTGTCTGTGGCAGACAGCGTCAGACAGACTCCAGAGGCGTCTGCCCAAGCTCAGCTTCCAGGCGCCACGGGGTCTTCTCCCTGAACAGCCCCCTCCCCGACAGGTGCTGGACGCGGACAACCTTGTTGGGATTGTGCAGGTGGAGAATGTCACAGTGTACGCAGAGTCTTACGACATAGCCTTGGACATTGTCTTCCCCAAAGGTCTGTCGGTCCACTGCAGGAACGAGCACTTCTGAGTCACAAAAGTGTCTGTTTCTTGGCTGGCGGGGACACGTGGTCACGGGGATGGACGGGATTTTGCACATTGTACTGCCAGGCCCAGAGGGATGACAGTCTTGAGCCTTACATTTTGCCGACCAGAGACAGGCACGACCACTAGTGCGATGGGCACTTCCCTCTGTAGTGTAAGTAGCACGTCCCTAAGAGCTGCAGGATTCACAGTGGGCGTGCGGGGAGGGAGCATTCTTCTCCCCACACATCCCCTCCATCTTCCTTCGGACCCTGGTAGGTCTGAGAGTCCCAGAATGTTGGGGCTTCATATTTGCCTGGGTGCCAGTTTCTACCAGTTTCATATTTGCCTGGGTGCCAGTTTCTACCAGTTTCATATTTGCCTGGATGCCAGTTCCTACCAATATACAGTTTCTATATTGCTCACTTCATATAAAGCAAGCTTGGAAACAAACTAAAAGTCAACTAACAAAGAATAGAATTATAGGGGCAGTATTATAAACTGTACTATCTCTGGCCCAAGATCCGATGCTTAAGAACTTAATTATGTGAGGTATTGCAGCGTTAAAAAATTAAATTTTGGGGGCTGGAGCGATAGCACAGCGGGTAGGGCGTTTGCCTTGCGACCAAGCATAGCGGACCCAGGCTCGATCCCCAGCATCCCATATGGTCCCCTGAGCACTGCCAGGAGTAACTCCTGAGTGAAGAGCCAGGAGTAACTACTGAGCATAGCCGGGTGTTACCCAAAAAGCAAAAAAAAAAAAATTAAATTTTTATGTAGTGGTCCAACTCAATAGATTTTGTTCTTAAGACCCTTAAAAATGGTTTCCTCGAGGTTTCAACTAAACAGAAACCTGGGAGGGAGGGCCGAGGGCCCGTAATGCCCGCCCCGAGCGAGGAAGCGGCCCAGGGGCCTGCTGTCCGCTGTGTGTCCGTCGTGTCTCCCACGAGGGGTCGTTTGCCACCGTGTCTTCAGTGCATGACTTCTTGGGATTTTCCCCGGGCCACCGCCCCTGTGAGCTCAGCGGACTGTACCCCGCTCCTCACTCCCCGCCCCCTCCTGTCCCTGGCCTCTGCAGGAGCTGATGGCGGCCTCGACTTTGGGACCATGAAGGTGATGGAGGACGCAAAGCAGCTGCTGCTGCTGAAGAACCGTGGGAAGTACGAGATCATGTTCAGGTAACCTGAGGCCAGGGCTGGGGTTGTCTGTGGGGAACAGCGTCACGTTCAGGCAACCTGCGGTCAGGGCTGGGGTCATCTGTGGGAACAGCGCCACATTCAGGCAACCTGCGGTCAGGGCTGGGGTCATCTGTGGGGGAACAGCGCCACGTTCAGGCAACCTGTGGTCAGGGCTGGGGTTGTCTGTGGGGAACAGCGTCACGTTCAGGCAACCTGCGGTCAGGGCTGGGGGTCATCTGTGGGGGAACAGTGTCACGTTCAGGCAACCTGCAGTCAGGGCTGGGGTTGTCTGTGGGGAACAGCGTCACGTTCAGGCAACCTGCGGTCAGGGCTGGGGTTGTCTGTGGGGAACAGCGCCACGTTCAGGCAACCTGAGGCCAGGGCTGGGGTCATCTGTGGGGAACAGCATCACGTTCAGGTAACCTGCGGTCAGAGCTGGGGTTGTCTGTGGGGAACAGCGTCACGTTCAGGTCACCTGCGGTCAGGGCTGGGGTCATCTGTGGGGAACAGCGTCACGTTCAGGCAACCTGTGGTCAGGGCTGGGGTCGTCTGTGGGGAACAGCGCCACGTTCAGGCAACCTGCGGTCAGGGCTGGGGTCGCCTGTGGGGAACAGCGTCACGTTCAGGCAACCTGCGGTCAGGGCTGGGGTCGCCTGTGGGGAACAGCGTCACGTTCAGGTAACCTGTGGTCAGGGCTGGGGTCATCTGTGGGGAACAGCGTCACGTTCAGGTAACCTGTGGTCAGGGCTGGGGTCATCTGTGGGGAACAGTGTCACGTTCAGTCAACCTATGGTCAGAGCTGGGGTTGTCTATGGGGAACAGCATCACGTTCAGGTAACCTGAGGCCAGGGCTGGGGGTCATCTGTGGGGAACAGTGTCACGTTCAGGCAACCTGTGGTCAGAGCTGGGGTTGTCTATGGGGAACAGCGTCATGTTCAGGTAACCTGAGGCCAGGGCTGGGGTCGTCTGTAGAATAGCGTCATGGGGCAGAATCTACAGTCCAGCAGGGAGGGCTCGGACAAAGCTCAGAGGGCCAAGCACAGACATGCAGGCAGGGGTCTCCCCAGGTACTGAGCCAGGAGGAGTCAGCTGTCTGAGACTGCCAGGTGTGCCCCCAGCCCACCCGGAATATGACAAGGAGTGTCTGATTTAGCCAAAAGGAGCAGATGCAGTTGGTCCTCCTCCGGCAAGCGCCATCCTGCTCGAGGCCGTGAGAGGGTTGAGCTCCTGCCGAGCGCCCACTCAGCCACAGAGACACCGCACAGTACAGACAGCCACGCAGCATGGGTCGCCAGGCCAGGGCCTGCCAGGCACTGATGCTGGATCCCCCAGTAGGCCTGTGGGTGTCCTGAGGGGTGCTGCAAACTGCCCTTTACCTGTTGTCTCAGCTTTTCTGTGGACCCAGTTGGGGCGCCCGCCAACATCAGCTCCATGATCTCCGTGCAGCCCAAGAAGGGCTCACTGACCACCACGGAGAAGCCCGTGAATGTCCATGTGCACTTCCGTGCCAGGAAGGAAGTGCGGATCGAGCATCAGCCCATCGTGCGCTGTCAGGTCAGTGGGGCCTGTACCCCGGTGGGGGTGAGTCGGTGACCCAGAGGATGCACTAGTGCATGGCCCCCTCAGAGCAGGCCTCATAGGCTGGGTGGAAGGTGTTCAGAGATCCAAGAAGACGTGGTCTTGGGGGCACCAGAGCCCAAGAAAGCTTGAGTCTCCTCATCCTGGCAAGCCAGGAAAATGCAACCGTGATCTTGGCTGGATGGCAGGACGGGAACAGGAAACAACGTGGAGGGCCGTGGGCACTCCAGAGCGGTGCTGGAGGCTGACAGCTGCCCCGCGTCCCCCCCGCTGTAGATCATCGAGCCCGGCGTGGCAGAGGGAGGGGAGATCATCGCCAGCATCCCCATTAAGTTCTCGGTGAACGCCGCTTCTCCAAGTACAGCATCAGCCCCTCCAACATCATCAACCTCGGGGCACTCATCTACGGCACCCGCAAGAGCAGCTCCTTCACCATAGAAAACCAAGGCGTGACGGACTTCAAGTTTGTCC
This sequence comes from Cryptotis parvus, assembly GCA_021461705.1. Lineage (NCBI taxonomy): Eukaryota > Metazoa > Chordata > Mammalia > Eulipotyphla > Soricidae > Cryptotis > Cryptotis parvus. Next base: position 100,387 of record JAJIBD010004575.1, on the reverse strand, counting down.
TGTTCAGGATGACCGGGGAGCTTCCCATTTCGCAGAAGAAAGGGTAAGGCGCTGTCACACAGCCCACACTGCTCTTTGGTGCACGGACACTTCCTAGGTAGCAAGGGAGCTTCCCTGGGTCCTGGGTCCCGGCAGGGTGGCTAGGGGCTGAGATAAGACTCATCCAAGACCATGTGGGAATTTCTGAGCTCTGCAGCCACATCTCCTAACAGTTGTCAAACTGGCAAGCTACCCGTATAGTATTTGATATGCCAAAAAACAGTAACAATTATAGACCTCATTCCCATGACCTGAACGAATGGCTTGAGGCTGTTCGTGTTCCTGGAGCGAGCAGATGACCTTGGGCTACACTAGCACATGACAGGACATATGGAGATGCTACTGGTGCCCGCTCTCGAGCAAATCGATGAACAACGGAAGACAAGTGATACAATTATTTTTCAGAATCTCCATTTTGGCAGAGTATTAACGTATTAAGGAACTTATAGCTAAACTGTCAAATTAAATTGTCAAATGGCAACCTAATTATTTTATCCTTTATTTTACAGTGAATGATGTCTTTATCATGATAATCTGTGTTCTAAGTGGTTGTTTTTGGCTCTAATTTTTTTTAGTTTTATTATTTAGACATCATGACTTAAAATCCATTGTCCCCCACACCCCCATGACCCAGCCTCACTCCCCTCCAACCTGTCTCCTTAGCAGACTCATTTTGTTGGTTGTGAGTTGTTTTTCCATTTTGGGAGGGGAGTTGTTTGTTTGGTATTTGGGCCACACTCAGAGTTGCCCAGGGGCTTATACTTGGATCTCCACTTCGAGATCACTCCTGATAGGCTAGGGGGACCATATGGGTGCCAAGGATTGAGCCGGGTCGGCCATGTGCAGGGCAAGCACCTACCTGCTGTACTTTCACTCCAGCCCCAGGGGACTTATTTTCAGTTTAATTATTGTAGTCTGGGCTCCGTACTTGCAGTGTGTTGGCTTCAGGGGATGAGCCCAGAATCCCTGAGCCATTTCCCTGTTACTTCCAGGCCTCCCCTTTTCCATCTACCTTGGCACACACAGACTTATGCAAGATTTCCAAAAGGGGCTCAACTTCCGTTATTGCAGCCCTTAAACAGCTGTGTTCAGGATGCACCAAAGGGGCCGGAATAACAAAGGGTGGGCCTTTGCTTTGCATGTGACTGACCCACATTCCATCCCCGGCACCCCATATGGTTCCCCGAGCCCACCAGGAGTGATCGTGGGTGCAGAGCCAGGAGTAAGCCTGAGCACCACCAGGTGTGGCCCCCAAAGAAACTTAAAAAGCAAACAAAAAATATTTCTCAGTATGGAACCTTTCTAGGGGACCAGCCTCCAGACTCACATAATTGTGGGGTCCACCAGCTTTATGTGAGGCCAAGCATTGACCAAAACCTGTGCCGTGCTGCTGTTTCAGTGAAAAACGTCTCTTAAAACACCCGGAATCTCAGTGTGAAGGAGAGGGAGAGTCTGATCCCGGGTTCTTCCAGGTTTTGAAGAGTTGAGATAAAAGATGCAGTGCCTCCGCATCCTGTCGGGAGCTCAAGCAAGCACTCCAAGGGTGTGGGCGGTCGGGGGCCTCCAAAGGCAGGGTGTCCTGGGGCGCTGCCCGGTCACTCCAAAGGCAGGGTGTCCTGGGGGCGCTGCCCGGTCACTCCAAAGGCAGGGTGTCCTGGGGCGCTGCCCGGTCACTCCAAAGGCAGGGGTGTCCCAGGGCGCTGCCCCCCAAAGGCAGGGTGTCCCGGGGCGCTGCCCGGTCACTCCAAAGGCAGGGTGTCCTGGGGCGCTGCCCGCTCACTCCAAAGGCAGGGGTGTCCTGGGGCGCTGCCCGGTCACTCCAAAGGCAGGGTGTCCTGGGGCGCTGCCCGGTCACTCCAAAAGGCAGGGTGTCCTGGGGCGCTGCCCGGTCACTCCAAAGGCAGGGTGTCCTGGGGCGCTGCCCGGTCACTCCAAAGGCAGGGTGTCCTGGGGCGCCGCCGTCACTCCAAAGGCAGGGTGTCCTGGGGCGCTGCCCGGTCACTCAAAAGGCAGGGTGTCCTGGGGCGCTGCCCGGTCACTCAAAGGCAGGGGTGTCCTGGGGCGCTGCCCGGTCACTCCAAAGGCAGGGTGTCCTGGGGCGCTGCCCGGTCACTCCAAAGGCAGGGAGGGTGTCCTGGGGCGCTGCCCGGTCACTCCGAAGGCAGGGTGTCCTGGGGCGCTGCCCGGTCACTCCAAGGCAGGGTGTCCTGGGGCGCTGCCCGGTCACTCCAAGGAGGCAGGGTGTCCTGGGGCGCTGCCCGGTCACTCCGAAGGCAGGGGTGTCCTGGGGCGCTGCCCGGTCACTCCGGGCGCAGGGTGTCCTGGGGCGCTGCCCGGTCACTCGAAGGCAGGGGTGTCCTGGGGCGCTGCCCGGTCACTCCGAAGGCAGGGTGTCCTGGGGCGCTGCCCGGTCACCAGCTCTCCGAAGGCAGGGTGTCCTTAGGGTGCTGCTCATTGTCCCTGTGGGTTAGTTGAACGAGTGCGATTTTTGACACATCAGCTGACCTCGAGGCACTTCCCCAACACAAGTTGCCTCCCCCAACCCCACCTACCCCCTAGCAGAAACAACCGCACCTGAGAGCTTCTCTTGCCTCCTCAGAATCAGCCACTTGCGGAACCCCCCGGTCTCGGGAGAGCGATAGCTTTCACAAGGGTGGCTCCATCAAACCGGCCAAGTACTCAGAGTCAGTCGCCAGGGAGGTGAAGCGTCCCAAACCAGGTACGCACCCTTTCCTATGTCGCCCTCGGGCCAGGGTTCCATCCCTGGAGCCCCACACATGATCTGCTGAGTATTGCTGGGGGCAGCCTGGAAGCCCTCAGGAGAGCTCAGCTGAGCAGGGCCCTGCATTGAACCACTGCGGGGCCAGAGCAACAGCTCAGCGGGAGGGCATTTGCCTTGCATGAGGCCGACCTGAGTTTGGTTCCTGGCATCCCATATGGTCCTCCCCTCCCCCATGCAGAGCCAGAAGCAATTCCTGAGTGCACCAGGAGTAAGGCCTGAGCATCTCTGAGTGTGGCCCAAAAACAAACCAAAATAAAATAACAAAATGAAAAACTACAGGTGGGACCCTCAAGCCTCCTGAGCACTCGGGAGAGCCGGGCCCCTAAGAAATGAAGAAAATCCTGCCACTTTGGGTGACACATAGCAGATCGTGAAGGCTTTAGGCCGAGTGACTTAAGTCAGACAACAATAAAGCCTGTTGGATCTTGCTTGTGCAGCTCAGAGGATCAGAGGATTAAAGAGCACAAACCCTTATGGCAAGGGGTGCTGTCCACAGCGTGGCACTAGTAACCCAGGGTGGCCCGGAAGGATTGAGGAGGAGCATGCCTATCACCCAGATGTCTGGGGTGGGAACACCCGGCACCGACACACGGTGTCCACATCACACCTTCTCTGTCCCTGACTGTGGCTCCAGGACCCCCCAAGGGGCGGGGCAGTGCCCCCCCAGCTTCCTGCCATTTGAGAAGCAGCTCTGGGCAGGAGACAGTGCTTAGAGCTTCATTCTCCCAGTGAAGCCTCCAGGTGCTAGGCAAGGCCTCAGGCCCCACGTTAGGGCAAACCAGACTCCGGAAGTCCCTTCACCAAGGCCAGTGTGGTAGAAAACGGCAGGTCTGCGAATCAGACCCACGGCCTCCGGCGCACCCTTCTGTGTGGCTGGGATCTGGGCTGTGTCCACGTACCCTCTGGCCTGCGTGGTCTCCCTGCCATACTCAGAGAAGCTGAGAGGAGCAGAGCAGAGGCCCCGGAGCCACTGGGGGCAGCACAGACTCTCGCCCACCTGCTGTCGCCCCACAGGCTCGCTTCACCCACGGCATGTTCACCGTGTACCCCGGCTTTGGCGCCATCATGGCGGGAGGATCACAGGTCATCACCGTGGACTGCCTGGCTGACCCCATGGGGAAGAGCGAGGAGTATGTCGGGATCGATATCTCTGACCGGGACCCCAGGGACCAGCCTGGTGGCATTCCTACACGCTGCTGGCCGAAGCCTGTCTGCCAGGTATGGGCCTCTGACCAGGCTTTGCTCTGACTGTGCCCTCTTCCCTCTGACCAGGCTCCTCTTCCCTCTGACCAGGCTCCTCTTCCCTCTGACCAGGCTCCTCTTCCCTCTGACCAGGTTCCTCTTCCCTCTGACCAGGTTCCTCTTCCCTCTGACCAGGCTCCTCTTCCCTCTGACCAGGTTCCTCTTCCCTCTGACCAGGCTCCTCTTCCCTCTGACTGAGCCCTTCCTCGGTGTCCTCTTCCCCAGATTGAGCACCTCTTCCCTCTGACTGGGGGCCTCCCCTGACTGGGCTTCTGTCCAGCAGGTGTGGCTGGGCTATCCCGAGGGACCTGAGCTCCTCTCTAGAATCCTCAGCCTCGTCCTCTTTAAAGACTCACCAGCCAGGCTCCTGGGGCGGAAGCATGTTGGGAGTCCTGGTCTCCCAACACCTGGTCTCTGGCTTGGGCTCGGGGTCCTCAAATGAGCAGCACTACCTGCAGGTCGCCCAAGGCCTCGATGGCCCAGGGGAGGGGCCCCGGCCAGCCCTGCTGAGCCCGCCCCGACTGGGGGGAGGAGGCCGGGTGGGGTCACCAGCAACAGCATCTGAAGACAGAGTCGGCTGCTCTCCTGGCTCTCACCGCCCGAAGCTCGGATCCCACCTCTCTCCCTGCCCCCGCCCTGCAGCCTTCGTGACCGAGGACTACGCTCTCATATTCGAGGAGCACCAGATCTGCGAGAGCGCCACCCTTGGCAGCACCCTGCAGACCCTGGAGAGCGGCGGCGTGTTCGTGGAGGAGCGAGAACCGCTTCCTCTTCAACAGCGTGCTCGTGGGCCACCAGGCCAAGGCACGCTTCAAGATCAGCAACCCCGGCAAGATCGCCTGCGATGTCAGCATCAGCGTCAAGCCCGTGTCCTCCAAGGTGAGTGGCCCAGGGTCTGCTGGAGGCCTCCCCCATAGCGGCCTTCCTCCTGCACATGCCAGTGAGCCCCCAGCAGATGCCCAGCGGAGGGCCTGCCCACAGGGCAGTGGGCAGGGACGGCTGTCTCAGGTGCACCCATCTCATGCGGGAGAGATGGGGAGACAGTCAGATTACAAGGAAGGTGAAATGTGCACCACCAGCCCGTGGGAGTGGGGGGTTCGGAGCAGTGGGCAGTAAGTCACACGTGCTGTGGATCCGTCTTGCTCAGCCCAGCCTCACTACCCTACTTGTGGGTGGCATCTCTGCCAGGTGTCCATCCGGGACGGCGAGGAACAGGCTGTTGGCCCCGTGTGAGTCTTGTCCTTGTTCCAGCCTGAGTGGGGCCCTGCAGTGAGCGACCCTAGCCTGAGCCTGGTCCTCAAGACAGGAGGGCGGCGGCGGGTGTGGATGCAGCGCCAGCACCTCTGGTTTAGCACAGGAGTGAAGCGCCTATCTCGACTGTCCCCTCCCCACCTCCCCGAGAAGAAGCCATTCCTTCAAGGCCAGACCCAGGTTCCTACAGCCCTGAGTTCTCCCCAAACGTGGCCACTAGGTTGGGGCAGCTGTGCTCTGGCTGCTGCCCTGGGGGACCCCCATGGAGGGACAAGAGCCCTCACCCAGGCTTAGGGGCACTGTGGGGACTGCCCCTGCCATAGCCTTCAGAAGACCGGAGAGCCCGGGCCCTTCTCAGGGACTGTTCTTGCTCCGCTCTGGGCCTCACGCCCCATTCACCCACTGGACTGGCTTCCAGCTCCACTCCCCAGCTGCCACATGACGTGCAGGTGGGAGAAGATATGGCTAAACTCTAGTTCATCTAAGTCAGAGGTGGCAGAGCCACCAGGGCTGACAAGGGCAAGTCCCAGCTGTCACATGTCCTTCCAGGCTCATGACCACACCAGCCAGAGAACATGTCTAGCGCAGAGCTCAGGGACGGGGACCCCACCAGGGGCCCTGGAGACAAGCCGTGCAGCCTGGCTAGTGCCAAGCAGCTGCTACCTGGTCCCTGCCCCCACTGCAGATCTTTGCCCGCATCACTGACATCTTCGACGTGGAGCCCAGCAAGGCCTGTGTGGCCAGCCGGCTCGTCCGCCTTCGCCACCGTGTCCTTCAGCCCACAAGCCCTGCAGACCTACCAGTGCATCTTCGAGGTCACCCTGGATGGCCTGCCCAGGTATGTCCCCCCGTGCCCTCTAGGGCTGCCCTTAGCCCTGCCCCTGCCTGACCAGCCCCTGTGTGCTCCCTACAGCAGCCTCACCAAGTACCGCGGCCTTTCCTTTGACATCATGGGCGAGGGGTGCCTCCCGTGAGTGGCCGTGGTGCGGCCCATCCTCCACGACCAGTTGGGGAACCCCTGCTGCTCTTTAAGAGGCTTCTGCTCGGCCGCTCCCAGATGCTGCCCGTCCAGCTGAAGAACACAGGCACCATCGAGGCCCAGGTAGTCCCCGATGGTCAGGAACCCCATGCCCTGCCATCAGGGGGGCATCCCTGCTTTGATATGAATCACAAGAGCAGCCCCAAAGTCACTGACACTCTCTGGGCCCCAGCCCTCACCTCGATAACAAGAGTTCAGCTCAGTTTTGCTAACCTCTTTGCTCTAATCATTTCTCGGGAGAGGTGGACCCACCTTAGTGGTATCAGTGGTGCCAGTGGTGATTCTTGGCCAATGTTTTGGTCCCATGCATGAGCCCTGCAGTGCCAGGTGGCCCCCACCCACTGTGGCCATGCTGGGGCCTCCCTTTCCCTCACCCTCTTACTCTAATAGCTGTTAAATCTCCCTCTTCGTGAGAAATGCAAAAATGAATTAGAAAAGGCCCCCAGGCACAATAACTTGGTGCGCCCCAAATAGCATAGGGCCTCCCACCCAGACCCCAGGCGCAGGGGCTGCCCTTGAGGTCAAGAGACTCAGCCCAGCTCCCTTCTGCCAGCTGCATATTGACCTGAAGGACCCGCTAGGCGTCTACTCCCTGAAGGGAAGCCCACGACCTCCTACATCTACCTCACAGAGGAGAACGAGCCCCAGGCCAAAGGTGAGTGGGTGCACTCTGGCCCCAGAGCCAGCCTCAGCTCCCTCTGCTATCCCACTTGTGGGTTTGCCACCACAGTCCCTCCCCACGCCCAGGCTGCTTGCCCTGGAGTTGCAATCTTGTGGGTAACACAACTTGCACTCCAGCACATCTTCCGTCTTCTCTGGCAGCTAAGAAAGCTCACACAGCCTCCCTAGTGATTAACCCTGGAGAGACAGCTGAGTTTGACGTCCTGTTCCAGTCCCAGAAGGTTGGAAGAATGACTGGCCAAGTGCGTTTGTCTGTGGTCCACAACCAGTATGAGGAGACCACCATCCAAATGGTGGGAGAGGGCTATGAAGATGACATCACCTTGGACAATGTCCATGGTCTGGTGCCTTCTACCAGCCAGGAGAGTGCTATCTCTCCGAGCGTAGAGGAAGCTACCATGGAAGAACTGGTGACAGGTGAGAGAAGCAGGGGGATGCGTAGGTGAGCGGATGGATGGGTGGATGGATTGATGATGAATAGATGATGAATGGATAGATGGATGGATCAATCATAAGTGGATGAATGATGGATAGATGGATCATTAATGGATGATGAATGTGGGATGAATTGACGGACGGACGGACAGACAGATGGATGATGGATGGGTGGGAGACTGGAGCAACAGTACAGTAGGTAGGGCATTTTCCTTGCATGCAGCTGACCTGGTTCAATCCCCAGAATCCCCTATGGTTACCTGAGCATCACCAGGAGTAATTCCTGAGTGCAGAACCAGGAGTAACCCCTGAGCATTGCCAGGTATGACCCAAAAAAAAGAAAAAAATAATAAATGATAGATAGAGATAGATAGATAGATAGATAGATAGATAGATAGATAGATAGAGATAGATAGATAGATAGATAGATAGATAGATAGATAGATAGATAGATAGATAGATAGATAGATAGATAGATAGATAGATAGATAGATAGATAGATGATAGATAGATGGATAGATAGATAGATAGATAGATAGATAGATAGATAGATAGATAGATAGATAGATAGATAGATAGAGATAGATAGATAGATAGATAGATAGATAGATAGATAGATAGATAGATAGATAGATAGATAGATAGATAGATAGATAGATAGATAGATAGATAGATAGATAGATAGATAGAGATAGATAGATAGATAGATAGATAGATAGATAGATAGATAGATAGATAGATAGATAGATAGATAGATAGATAGATAGATAGATAGATAGATAGATAGATAGATAGATAGATAGATAGATAGATAGATATGAATAGATGAATGATAGATGGATGGATGAATCATGAATGGATGATAGACCATGAATGGATAGATAGATCATGAATGGATAGATGGATGAGTGATGGATGGATCATGGATAGAGTGATGAGATGGATCATGAATGAGGGATGACTGATCATGAATGAATGATAGATGGATGATGGATTATGAATCCATAGATAGATGGATTATGGATGGATGGATAGGATACATACATAGATCAGGTGGATGGATTATGACGGATTAAGATGGGTGGATGGATCATGAATGGATGATGATGGATGAATGGGTAAGTAGATTCTACTAGGAGTGAAAGCTACTGCCCAGGGGCATCAGGTTTCTTCCCACATCACCACCCAAAGATAACACCTCCTCCTCAGGAAAGCTTCCCTGGGAGGGGCTGGAAGGACTCCATGGTCTTCTCTTTCCATCCCAGCTGCCATGATGGAGCACATCCAGTTTGGAGACTGTCATGTTGGACACAGCTACACGCTGAGCTTCACTCTCACCAACCACAGCAAAGTGAACGTGATCCGGTTCGAGTGGCCCACTTTAATTACACTCTCTTTCTCCCCACAGGTAAGTGAAAGCTACTCACTCTTTTCTGGACCCCCTTCACCCTAAAGCAAGCCCAGTTTGTTGTCCATTTTGTCCCTAGAATGCATGGGGTGAGTGGATGGATATTCAGACTAGGAGAGAGCCAGGAACCAGCCCCCACTCAGTCCTGGTCCCTGAGTTATTCCCCAGGTCAGGGCACAGAGAACGTGGTAGTCAGGTCTGCTAGCAGGGCTGGAGTGATAGATAGCACAGCAGGTAGGGTGTTTGCCTTGCACACGGCCGATCCGGATTCAATCCCCGGCATCCCATATGGTCCTCTGAGCACCGCCAGGAGTAATTCCTGAGCAAAGAGCCAGAAGTAACCCCTGAGCATTGCTGGGTGTGACCCAAAAAAGAAAAAAGGACTGCTAGCAGGCTGCTGCTGAGGGGCCCTTGAAGCCCTGTGTGGACAAAAACATGCTGGAAGCGAGTCACTTTGTTACATTAATGCTTGTGTTCCTGAGAACCCCATTAAGACCCTCCATGTTTACAGCCGAAGACCACCAGTGGTAGCCCCTGTCTAGAACTTCTTCCAGTCTCAGGAAACCGCAAGACTGAAGTCCCCAGAATGCTAACAGCAGGCTCTCCCCCCCAGGTCGGCCACCTCCACCCGGGTGTACCAAGGACATCATGGTGACCCTGAAGTCAGACCTGCCCAGCTCGTTGAAGAAGATGGGGATCAAGTGCAAGATCTCTAGGATCATGTTCCAGCTCCCCACAGACCAGGTCCCCGACTGGGATGACCGGATGCGCACGGTCAAGTGGGTGGACACGCCCCGCACCACACCTGGAGTCTTCACCACCAAACGCAAAGTGAGTTCAGGGTCTCCATTCCCTCTCCACAGGTGAAGGATGTCCCATCCCACTCTGACCTTGGTCTCAAAGCGCCAAGCTGACATCCAGGCCTGCCGCCCGCCTTGTGCCCAGGGCAGCCGCCACACGCCGCCTCTAGTGGAGCTTTAGCTTCAGCCTCACTGGCTCCTCGAACCAGCCCTTTCCCTCCTTCCAGCCCGGCCTGCACTGGCTGTGGTTTCTGCCTGACTCCTCTCTCCCACAGTACCCCGGAGTGGGTCAGTACTGACTGTCCTAGACAGGCCCGCATGTCCCATCTTCATCCCCTGTGCTCCTTCCTCGGTGTCCCTAAACATGATAAGCAGACGTGAGCCTACACCCAGCACAGACCCGAGCATGCAGGCACGTGTTGTGCTTCTCATACATTCTCTACCCGGCCTCTAACTGCTGTTTGGAATCTCTTTTGTTCATCTCTATAGCATTTGGCTTTTTCTTTTTCAGTCTGTGCTTCTAAAGGCCATGCTGTTTAATTGTAGTTCTCAACCTTTTATTTGTTTTGTTTTGTTTGGGGGCTACACCCAGCGACGCTCAGGATTCACCCCAGATTCACATTCAGGGATCATTCCTGGTAGGCTCAGGGTGCCCAGTGGAGCACCGGGATCAAACCTGGGTCAGCCACGTGTAAGGAGAGTGCCTGACCTGCTGTACTCTTACTAATTCTTTAGATTATTTGCATGTAATAATCCACATTGTTGCTTCACATTACAGATAGCCCACTTCACTGCTATGTAAAATTTCATTATAATATTTTTATTCTTCTCTGGAAAATTATTTGGAGTTATAAACAAGGCTCCCATGAGCAGTATTATTCCTGACTTCCAGACTGTTTGGATTTGAGCGTCTTGACACCCCCTTTGTGGGGAGCAGACTATCATTTAGGCACCCATTTACCAAATGCTGTGAAATCCCTGATGGAATTGGATTGGATTGGATGCCTCGCTGACACCGGGAGGCATCCACAGGCCGCCGTGCTGATGATCCTCTCTGTTATTCTGGTCTTCAGGTTTTCTTTCTTTTTCATTGCCATTCAGTCGTATTTGTTGTATTTGACATATCAAATACGACACGGATAGCTTGCCAGGCTCTGCCATGCAGGTGGCATACTCTTGTAGTCACCTCTCACCTCGTGCATTTATTGATGAACTGGACTTGTGATCAGCTCTTCTGCTGGGTGGAGCTCTGGCGAGCTGTGGAGTCCAGATGTAGAAAATGGCAGCCCTCCTGGTGTGGGTGTTCCTCTGGCTTCTTGCGAGGCTCTGCTGGGGTGGCGGGCCAGGGCTAGAACTCGCCTTCCCTCCTGGGCGCCTCGTGATCAGCTGGGCACAGGGAGAGCCGGTAGCAGCTCTGCTCCGTATATGTGAGTCTCTGGATCAGGTATACCTGAGCTGGGCTTGAAAAAGGCTGCTGTAGGGTGGGTCTCTGACGAGCTGGGCTTGTGGTCAGCTCTTCTGCTGGGTGGAGCTCTTCTTCACAACCTTAAAAGCAAACAAAAAAATATCTCATGTAAACAGTTTTGACTCTCTCGGTCCTCCCTGTGATTTACTTTTCTGCTTCATTCTTGACTGTTCATATCTTGGTCATTTTCTCTCTTTTTTTTATAGTACCAATTTTTTCCCCCAAAATTTTATTTTCTCTTTTTTTCCTTCTGTTTTTTCCTTCCCAAATCTCCTGCCTTTGCTGTCCTAAAACTCGGTAATTTCCTGTTTGGTTCCATCCCACTGATAAGCTCTTTGCAGTTGTCCTGGGTCTTTTACTCTGGAGCTTGATGTTGGTGTTTGATTTGCACGGGCGGAATAAAGCACTGTGACCCCACAACCCCACGCCCTGTAATCCCCGGGAGGACACACATGGCTGAGGACACGGCACCCTGCCTACAGGTGGTAGAGACGGACCCTGAGCCTGCCCACAGTGTCACAGAGGAAAACCACCAAGACCTGCAGGTCCAGATCAGCGCCAACGTGAACTACGCTCAGTACAGCTTCCCCGAAGCACGACGTGCACTTTAAAGAGACTCTGGTCTACCAGACACGCGTCTTTGAGTGAGTCCTGGGGCCTCCCGCCCCCACTTGGGAGCCCTTTCACTGATCTCATCTCTGCTCCTTCGACAAACATTTCCTCGCCTTCTCTGCCCTATCTGGGGCCAGAGCATCACTCAGACTTTCCACAGTTGGTGACACTCCTAGAGGAAGCCAGAGAAGGAGCCAATAGCCCAGCCTGGGGGCCGGAGCGATAGTCCAGCGGGTAGGGCGTTTGCCTTACACGCAGCCGGCCTGTGCTGGCCAGGGTTCGATCCCCAGCATCCCATATGGTCCCCCAAGCACCGCCAGGAGTAATTCCTGAGTGCAGAGCCAGGAGAAACCCCCTGAGCATTGCCGGGCGTGCCCCCAAAAAAAAAAAAAAAACAATAGCCCAGCCTGGTGGGACCGAGCTCACAGCTTCTGCTGAGACTGTCCTTGCAGCTGTCCACCTTGTGGCCACCCCAGCCCCAGCCCCCCGAGACAGCTCAGACAACAGGCACTCTAGTAGTGATGGGATCCCAGAACCAGCAGAAGCAAGTGTTTCTCCCAGTCCAGCCGGCAGCACTCCTGCTGGTGACATAAGCTCCACCCAGTCGGGGAACTCCTGAGCCATGTCTTCCTTCAGGGGATCCAGTTACCAGTCCCACTGGGTCACTTTCAACATAAACGACCGCTGGGAACACCATGTGGTACTGGGGACTGACTCTGGGCCTTCCTGCATGTGGCCCCCCAAAAACAAAATAAAGCAAGCAAGCTTGCCTTTTTAGAGGACTTTCAGGAAGAAGCTGACAGACCATGCACCTCAGAGCTGTCTCCCCTCTTGGCAGGATGGACCTGACTAACTCAGGGACTGTGCAGCTGGCGTTCAGCTGGACCTCCGAGGAGACCGGGAGGACCGTCAGCTTCGCGATGCCCGAAAGCCAAGGTAAAAGGGGGAGCCCTCAGAGCCAGGGTCTGGACGGAGCCCCAACTCAGTTCAGAAGCCACCACTTAGTTCCCAGAGGAGTCGGCTCTGTGCTGGGGCCTCAGGTGGCTCGGGGAAGCAGATTACAGAGGCTGCTGGCACGGGCATCACCTTTAGTTACAGGTCACAGGTCACACACCCAGAACCTGGTGAAAGCCAGCCACAACACACACACACACACACACACACACACACACACACACACACGGAAATGCAGGCACGTATCAGACCTGCAGTGGCTACCTCAGACCCTGGCGGGGTCCGCTGGGCTATAGACAGTCCAGGCAGTCAGAGCCCTTGCAGGTCCATACTCAGCTGCACCCCTCCCTACGGCCCGATGGTGAAACCTGACTTTAAGACCATTCGGTGTTCACATTACCCTGAGGCCCAGGATCCTCCTCGCCCAGCCCCACCTCAGCAGCACCTGACACCTCTTCACCCACTGCCAGGAAGTGTATTTTCATACATGCATAGAGGTGGTCCACGAAGCTCCCTATGAGCACAGACCTGTGCTTTCACGGTGGTCCACGCGCCTCATACAAGCACAGGCCCTGCTCTTTAGAGGTGGTCCAGGCACCCCATATGAGCACAGATCCAGCTCCTAGCACCCAGAATGAAGCCTGACCACTCAGAGAGGGGAGCGTCCTGTCCACTGCGACGTCCCTCTCTGACACATGTAGGGCACTTCTCTGCCTCTGCCATTAGGGTCCACTCAGAAGCTCCAGCTGAGCCAAGGCACGCTGCACACAGGCAGCACCATGGACAGCACCATGGAGCACTGGCCGGAAACGTCGATGACTCCCTTCTCCATGGAGCCTTCCTCAGGTGTGGTGCCTGTAGGCAAGACACAGAAGCTCTACCTGAAATTCTCTCCGCTGGAGGTCGGAGACTTTGAGAGCAATCTCCACTGCCTGTAAGGAGCCGCACTCCCCAGAACGACACCGGTCCGCCTGCGGTGGATGAAGGGGGCTTTGGGGGGACAGGGAAAGCCTCATCCTCTGCATCATTCATCACCACCCTGCAGGCCCTTCCCCGTAGCACACAGGAATCAGGACACACTGCCTCACGGTTTGTTGTTTCTTCCCTTCCCTGTGAAATACCACCAATAACCCCCTGTAGGGTCACTTCAGAGACTGATGAGGGTATTCCAGGCCTGGATGGTGCCTGGCACACGGCAGCCACGTGAACCAGAGGCAGCAGTAGTGGGGAGGGTGGTCGCAGGTGGGCCAGGAATAAGAGGGCCCAACCCAGTGAGGGTGGAGCCCTTCCAATCTCTTTCTTGCCATGAGAGTCCCCAGGGCACTGCTCCCTGAAAGGGGATCCTCCAGAGACACCCCCTTCCAGAGGAGAGTGCTAGACCAAAGCTGGGAGTGGCCACCGAGCCTCATGGATCCCTGAGCCAAACTTCAGGGACCCCAGAGTGGACTGGCCACTCACATCCTCTTCAATTTCTCCCAGGAGCCTGCTTCATTTGTTCAGGGATTTCTGGGCCACTTCTATCCCAGTGGCAGAAGCCCAAGGGGCTCCTCTCTGCGCCATTTCCAGCCAGGGCACCTCCCCCACATCTGATGAGAGGAGAAGGAACAAGAGGGCAGTCTGCCCACACTGCCCACACACACTCATCCCTTGAACCTCGGTTCGCCCATGCCCACCAGGTGCCATGCAGCAGGCTAGGCACTGACTTGCTGCTGGCGACCAGGACAGTGGTAGCCCTTGCCCTTGGGGGCTCAGCTCCAGCGACATTCCACTGTTTCCAGCCAACTTGAGAGCAACCACTGACGGGCATGTCAGTGGGACAATCGGGAACAGAGCCTTCTCCCCCTCAGGATTCCCAACCTGCCTCCTGGGGAGCAAGGCCCGGCTCTAATGGCAAGAGGGCGGAGCAGCATGCCTTACTGCCACTTTGACCTGAAGGACTCGGACTACATCACCGCACACCGGCGGCGGACGCAGACCTGCGTGGGCCCGGCGGCAGGCCCCTGGACCCGGCCACGCTGGTGATCGAAGTTCGCCAGCTTGGGCATCGGAGGGAAAACTGTGCAGTAAGTGGCCCGGGCAGCCCTGGTTGAGTGTCCACTCCGGTCTTCTCAGAGAGGAAGAACTCAGAGACCCCCCCCCAAAAGCAGGCAGGGATGTGGCTGGGCAGTGGCTCCATGAGAGAAGGGGAGTCTGTCTGCTTAGTTTTGATTCGGGGTCTGGGGAGTCAACACCTGGGCCAGAGATACTCAGCCAATAAAGTGCTTCCCTTGCATGTACCTGACCTGGGCTCAATCCCCAGCACCCCATTTGGTCCCCTGAACCCCGCCAGAAGTGATCCCAGGGGGCAGAGCCAGGAGTAAGCCCTGAGCATCACTCAGTGTGGTCCAAAGACAAGCAAACAAAACTAAAACATAGCCCCTGGCCCCCCACGTTAGCCTCCGAGGGTCCTGGCAGGCACATAGTGCCTTACTGTTACTGCCGCTCCAGCCGTCCGTTGGACCCACGTGAGATCAGCTTTGGTTTCTACAGCCAGGAAGCACCCAGAGCAGTTGGGGGGCCCAGCAAGGGCCCAGCAAGGGCGGCAGGTCCCGCAGAGTCTCTCCTGATTCTCCCCACCCCCAACTCTTTCTTTCTCCCTCTCCTTCAGGTGTTTTACGATCCTGAACCCGACCAATAGCACCTACTCCTTTCCTGGGTCTCGGAAGAGGCAGAGAATCTCCAGAACCCTCCCACCTTCACCTGCCTCACCGAGAAGGGCACCGTCTATCCAGAGAAGAAGGCCGAGGTGCATATGGGCGAGGAGCATGGGACCAGGGCCGGCCATTCCGCCCTCTCCACAGAAGCAGAGTCAGGGAGAGCAGCCGAAAGCGGTGGTAGCCAGCAGCCCTTCTCACCTGGCCACTGTCTGTGTGGGCTAGCCCCTCAGGAGGGCAGCCCTGGGCAGAGCAGACAGGCGTGATGGTGGTAGTCTGGGAATCCTGAGGGGAGAAGGTTCTGTTATTGGTTGTCCCACTCACTCGCCCCGTCAGTGGCTGCTCTCATGTTAGCCGGAAATGGTCAAAAATCTGGAGCTGAGCCCCTCTGGCCAGAGGCAGGCTCTGCCTTGGTTACCCGCAGCAGCCCAGTGCCTTGCCCAGCAGATGGTACGAGGTGGGCATGCTGAACCAAGGCTTACGAGATGAGAGCCTGTCTGGGCACAGCGGGGCAGGCTGCCCTCTGGTTCCTTCCCTGCTCATCAGAGGTGGGGAAATGCATCCTGGAAGATGAGCAGAGTGGAACCCCTTGGACTTCTCGTAGGTTGCCAGTGGGCTAGGAAAAGTGGCCCAGAGCAACAAAAGAGGCCACTGGGCTCCTGGGAGAAAGGCCGACAAGTTCTGACCCAGCTGCCCCAATCTGCCGCTCCAGATCATCTTCCAGTTCACACCGACCCATCTGGACATCACAGAAGCCTTCTGGACCTTCCTAATCCCCGAACACAACATCTCTGTGCCTTTCTTGCTGGTCGGCAAAGCCACTGACCCTCTCCTCAGCCTGAACAAGGCCCACCTCAATTTCAGCAGCCT
This sequence comes from Cryptotis parvus, assembly GCA_021461705.1. Classification (NCBI taxonomy): domain Eukaryota; kingdom Metazoa; phylum Chordata; class Mammalia; order Eulipotyphla; family Soricidae; genus Cryptotis; species Cryptotis parvus. The sequence goes on along the minus strand of JAJIBD010004575.1, from coordinate 84,116 downwards.
CCTCATCGGTAAGAAGGTGCTGGGTACAGTTATCGTGGGTGACGGCACTGGGCAGGGGCATAGGCCCCGTCAGAGCCACACTTCCAGGACCCTGCGCCCCTGCGCCTCCTCTGTAGCCCACTTCAGGGCACTTGCCTCCCACTACTCAGCTGTCTTCTTGCCCCCACAATGCACACAGGGGGGCAGTGTGGGAGCCTCTCTACAGAGGCCATTTCTGTCCAGGCTGGACTGACAAGTTTCATACCCCAGTGTCCAGTCCACTCCTCACTACAAAGGCCATCTCTGTCCAGGCTGGGCTGACCAGGTTTGCTCCCAAGTGTCCAGTCCACTCCTCACTACAAAGGCCATCTCTGTCCAGGCTGGGCTGACCAGGTTCACTCCCCAAGTGTCCAGTCCACTCCTCACTACAAAGGCCATCTCTGTCCAGGCTGGGCTGACCAGATTCACTCCCAAGTGTCCAATCCACCCCCTCTCCAGAGCTCCTGGACTCTGGGCTGTGTGGGTTGACTTTTGGGTTCATGCCTTGGGCTCAGGGTTCTCTGGTGCCCTTTCAAGCAGGTCTCCTGTTTAACAAACCACTAAAGCCAATTCAGTTCAAATCGAAGATTGGACAGGAAACTCATTATCCATCACCATTATCATATTTTCTTAGAGATTTCAGCAAATAGAATTTTGAAAAATTAAATAATAGGCAGAACATTGCTGGGGATATGGAAAGATAGGGGAAAGGAGAGAGAGACCCAAAGAGAGAGAGGGAGAGGGAGAGGGAGGAAGTGAGGGAGCGAGAGACGGAGAGAGAGATCCCTCTCATTCCACTGTTGCTACTGATTTTTGCACCAAGAAACCTCAAGAGGCTCCAGAGAAAAAGCAAAACAAACAGCTGGAATCATCAAGAAGGCACAAAGCAATTGTTTGCTCTAACAATAAGTTCATTCCTGCTCCTCGAGGTGTTGCAGGTGTGGCTCCGTGCCCAGCTGCATCAGCAGGTGCCAGACAGGAGACAGACTTGTCTACACCCAGGGCTCTGTCCTGTGGGCCCTGGATGGTTGATGGTCTGACAGAGAAAAAGACTGGGCCCCCTGGGATGAACCCAGAGCCATGGCAGAGCTTGTCAAGCTACCCGTGGTGTATTCAATAAGCCAAAAACAATAACAATAATGGACCACATTTCTAACGAATGGAGACGTTACTGGTGCCCTCTCAAGCAAATCGATGAACAACGGGAAGACAAGTGACAAGTGACAACAATAAGTTCCTAGAAACAGAACTCCCCAAAAAAAAATATTCTGTTCAATACTGGCAAAACCTATGCATATGTGAGGATGAGCATAGCAGGAAAATCTCAGGGCTGGTCAGAAGGAAACTATAAGCTCTTGGGAAAATGCCCCCAAACTAGGCCTGGCCATGAGTCCATCTCCTGACCATGGCAGCATTTCCCCTCAGGCAGAGAAGCCAGGGAGACCGTGAAGATCATCAACCAGGAGGACCAGGGCTTCCAGTTTGCCTTCCTGGACAAGTCTCGGTATTCGGAAGGTTACGGCAACTGCCTGGTCGTGTCTCCCATGGAAGGCTGGATTCCCCCAAAGTCCAGGTACCGAAAGAGGAACAGGGGCGGAGGAGACACTGGGACAATGGTAGAGGCAGGTGGGCATAGCGTGGAATTGTTCTGTATGAAACATACCAATATCGGTTTTGTAACCACATCGTCTAAAATAAAATGTCAATATGTGTAAACTTAATCAAGGTAAAGGGTCCCAGCGCGCCCTTCGTCAGGCTTCTCCGACTCTCCGGCTCAAACAGTAACATCTCCAAGTCTGCTCTTTCTCCCTGGGGTGCATGTGCTTGGTGAAGGGGGGTGCTGAGAATGCTCAGCCCTGTCCTCAGTTTTCCCTCTCATGTTGGCATTCTTTTGCTCTGAGCCCACTGCATCGGTCCTTCCTTGAGTAGGCTGGGGCCTGGTCTCGCCAGTCTAGAAAAAGGCACCATTGGCATATCTGCCCCCCAGGTAGGCATCTTCAGCCCCTCCGCTCTCTTCTCTCCCAACCAGGCTCCCCATTGACATTTTCTTCACACCAAAGCTGGAAGGAGATGTGAACTTTAATCTGATCTGCAATGTGAAAAGGAAGGTCAGCTCTCTAACCTTGAATGTGAAGGCCAAGGGCTACGCTCTGAATGTGGAGGTCAAGTTCAAGGACAAATCCAACAACAGCATAGCCTTGACTCCCAACCAGACCAACACGGTCAACTTGTATGAGGTGAGAGCTTGCTCACTTGCTCCCACTTGCTGCCCTGGCCCAGAGAGGCCAAACAAGTTCACTGTGCCTCTGACTTAGAAAGGGCGGGAAAGCAGAGGCAGGCCACAAGCGGCTCCATCCCAGAATGCACGGGGCTGGGATGTTTGGCTTTTAGTGTTCAGGGTGTGGAGAGAGTGTTAGGAGGAGGAGGAATATTTATGAAGATCCAGAAAGGATGTTTGGCTGCCAGTGGCCATCTGAGCAGTAAAGACCATCTTGTTCTTCAGACAGCAGGGCACTATCCAACATGTTTAACTAAAGGGGATTCCACTCGCCAGGCCAGCATCATTGGCCATCCTTATCTCCCCAAAAAATACTTTTGCCCCATCATATTACAGGTCATGACCCCCAGGAAGAAAGCCTAGGCTTGCCTTGAATGGTTCATCCATGCCTTTGTGCCCCCTGACTGTCCTCTCCTTGGCTTGCCTGATTGGTTCATCCGTGTCTCTGTCACCCTGACGTTCATCCGTGTCTCCGTGCCCCTGACTGCCCTCTCCTTGCTGCCTCAGGTGGAGCTGAACGAGAGGGTCCGGTATGAATTCAGGTTTGTCAATACGGAAAGTTCAACTTCAGCTTCCAAGCAGAGCTAAGTGGCCCGAAATCTCTGCTGCAATACTTGGAGTTTGCCCCAGTGGACGGCAGTGTGGATGCAGGCCAGAGCGTGGCTGCGACCCTGTTCTTCCAGCCTCTTAAGAAGTGTGTCCTCAAGGACCTGGAACTCAAACTCAAGGTGAGACCTTTGTCCGGCAGTTAGCACAGGTCAATGCAGAAAGCACCCGCCAGGACACCGCGTGGCTGTATGTTCCTCATCTTCTCTCCCGTGCCAGAACCTCTGAGAAAATGCTGGAGTTAAGGGAGGTTCACAGTTGCTAACGTGAAGGTCTCTTCTGGGGGGTGGGCGGAGAGTTGCAGAGGTTAATTCGATTTGCCCTGGAGGGCCAACCCCAGCTGTGTCCTCCCTGGCACATCCAGAATGGCCCCTGAGCAGCGCTTGCGATACCACCAAATGTCACTTGTCACTTGTCTTCCCGTTGTTCATCAATTTGCTGGAGTGGGCGCCAGTAAAATGGCTTTGCCAGGATCTGCCAAGGCTCTGGGTTCATCCCAGGGCAGCAGCCTTTTATCTGTCAGACCATCAACCATCCAGGGCCCACGGGCAGAGCCTGGGTGTAGGCAAGCCTGTCTCCTGTCTGCCACCTGCCAATGCAGCCAGGCACCACAGCCACACCTTAACACCTCGAGGGGCAGAGGGCATAAATACCACCAAACAGAACATAAAAATAAAGCCTCATCCATAGCTGAGGAGGCTTGTGGTAAGTCTTAGTTGAAGACTAGTAAGTCTTAGTTGAAAAGCATGGATGATGCATGGACTAGACTGCATGCTTTTTTAATTAAGCAGATGAACTGGAAGGAGATGAGAGAGAATACATACATTTTCTAAGATAAATTACTGAATGAAAATCCGAGGAATTGGGGCTGGAGCAATAGCACAGTGGGGAGGTCATTTGCCTTGTACACAGCTGACCCGGGTTCAATCCCCAGCATCCCATATGGTCCCCCAAGCACCACCAGGAGTAATTCCTGAGTGCAGAGCCAGGAAGAACCCCTGAGTGTCGCCAGGTATGATCCAAAAAGCAAAAAAAAAAAAAGAAAAGAAAAGAAAGAAAAGAAAACAAGGAGTCATGATGTTAGCTGGAATGACAGAGAAAGGTGTTGAAAAAACTGCTCTTCCACCACAAGAATACTCACGGAGACTCTCTGACTTTCTCTCTCTCAATAGTCCAGTGGTTAGGGCATTTGCCTTGCATACAGCCAACCTGAGTTCTATCCCTGGCATCCCAGATGGTCTCCCGAGCACCACCAGGAGTAATTCCTGAGTGCAGAGCCAGGAGCATCACTGGGTGTGACCAAAAAAAAAAATTTTTAACTCTGTTTTTTTAACAGCTTCTACAATTAATCCACAGCTAACAATAGCCCTGGGAGCATTTATTCATGAGAATCGTGGGATGTCAGACTAGCTTTAGGGACATGAGCCCTGCGGTATCTGGGGCAGTTTTCTGGCTCTGCCAGAAAAACATCACTAAACATGCAGAGTGACACCGAGCCAAGCAGGGACAGAGATGACTGCTGGAGTTGCCATAATGGATTATTTTTTAATCTCCAGTTTCCGGTTTAAAAACCATGAGGCAGGAGCCAGAGTGATAGTCCAGCAGGTAGGGCGTTTGCCTTGCATGCGGCCAACAGGGTTCCATCCCCGGCATCCCAGATGGTCCCCTGAGCACCACCAGGAGTAATTCCTGAGCGAAGAGCCAGGAGTAACCCCTGAGCATTGTCGAGTATGACCCAACAAGCAAAAAACAATTAAAAAATAAAAACAAATAAAAAGGGTGAGGCAGGGCTGATCTGCAGTCCAGCAGGTAGGGCATTTGCTTTGCAACGTGGCCACCCCATGTGGTCCTCCAGGCCCTACCAGGAGTGATCCCTGAGCACAGAGCCAAGAATAATCCCTGAGCACCACAAGATGTAGCCCTAAAACTAAAACTAAAAATTTGATTTTAAAAAATTGGAAAGTTACATGGGAACTGGAAAGAAACCATTTTATAAGTGAACATGGAAAAAAGGATGCAATTTTGGAATAATCTAATCAATAAATATTTTTAAACTAAAAAAAATTGGAAAGCAAAAACCACAAGGCCTGGAAAGAAAGGAGAGTGTGTTGGCACATGCAAGGTGGCAATGGAGCAGCCAGTGGAACCATCAGATGGACTTGACAGAGACGAACTCAGCTCTTTAAAATAGACTCAAAGGGAAGTGTCAGTGAACATGAAGACGGGACAGTGGGGATGATGAAGGGGCCCTCTCCTGTGCAGCCTAGTTCTGCTGTCTGAGTCCAAGGGGTTGAGTCTCGTTGACTTGGTCTGTTGCTTCCCTTGCTCGGCTTCTCCAGGTGCCACTGACTAAGACCATCCAATATTCACATTTCCTATTCCAGATTGTGTCATTCCACATAACCCCCCCACTCCATTCACGTTGTCCTAAGAGGCAAGATGTCTTCGCTTCCTGCTGCTGAGTCATATTCCCTTGCATCTGGAGACCACGTCTTCTTTGTCCGTCTTCATTATTCTTCTCCTCCTCTAACTCATGTACCTCCACCCCATGTTCCCTCCCCACAGATCAGCCACGGGCCGACATTTGTGTGTAGCATCATAGGCTGTGCCGTGGCCCCTGCCGTCCATTTCTCCTTCACCAGCTATAACTTTGGCACCTGCTTCATCTACCAGGCTGGTATGCCCCCTACAAACAAAGTCTGATGATCACCAACAAGGACGAAAACTCCATGAGGTAAGCAGGTTTCTCCCAAGCTTCCGGATGCTTCTGCAGCAACCTCTGAGTCCTGGAGGCCCCACACAGGTGAATTGTTGTGAACACAGTAAAGAGATTCTGGGGACAGAATCCGATTCTGGGGACCAAGCGTAGGTGGGCAGGAATCCCAAGGGGGCCCTGCCCCATCGCTAATACTAACGCCTGGCCGCAAGCTGCCCACTGAATGTCCTCCCTCACCAAATGACCCTGTGTGAGGTTGGTGGCTTATTCCCCTTGTAACAGATGTGGCCACAGGCTTGAAAAAAATTAAAAAGTTAATTTCTCTGGGCTGGCACTCTTGCAGTGAGGCCGTCGGTCTATACTGAGCCTAAGGGGTCTCTGTACCATCCCTGTTTGGAATGTTCCAGCCCGGGATTCTGGGCTCTTCCAGCTGATGTAACAGAATCTTCAGAGGATGGCCCAGAGCTCTGTTGCCCCCCAAGTTCGACTTCTCGAGGTCAGGGCTGGAGATGACTCAGCAGACTGGAGTGCAGGCTCTGATTGCAGGAGCCCAGGTTCAGACACCAGTACCCCACAGCCCCCCAGGAGTGACCCCACACTCCCGCAAACAAAAAGTCTCTAGCACTTTTTTTGGGTTTCACCTGGCGATGCTCAGGGGTTACTCCTGGTGGTGCTCAGAGGACCACATGGGATGCCGGGGATCAAACCCAGGTCAGACACATGCAAGGCTAATGCCCTCCCCACTACACTATCATCCGGCCCCTCTAGTACTTTGTTTTGTGTTTAAAATGTTATTCAGGGTCTGGAGCGATAGCACAATGGGTAGGACGTTTGTCTTGCATGCAGCCAACCTGAGTTCGATCCCCGGCATCCCATATGGGTCCCCCCGAGCACTGCCAGGAGTAATTCTTGAGCAAAGAGCCAGGAGTAACCCCCGAGCATTGCTGGGTGTGACCCAAAAAAAGCAATAGATTAAGAGAGAGAGAGAGAGAGAGAGAGAGAGAGAGAGAGAGAGAGAATAAAAAAATGTTATTCAGCAACACTGGCCCAAGATGACAGTACACAGTTAAGGGGGCTCTGGGGCACAAAAAATGTGGCTACTGAGGAAATCATTTTTATTTCATTTTGATTAAATGATAGTCACATATGCCGGTAGGCACTGTATCAGACAACCCAGGTCTGGATTAAGATCCCAGCTCATGCCTCCCTTCAAGACCTCAGGCACATGTGTGAAATTCCCAACTCTCTCACATTCGTGTGTCCTATATGACGTAGGAGACGAGTCCCCTCCCAGTAGTACTCAGGGGTCAGGATCCAGCAGGTATTGGAGACGGGTGATTTCCTGCCCACGGCAAGTAGGGTATATTTGACCTCTGCAGAGTCTTCTCTGCGCAGTTAACAATGATAGTGGTAATAATACCACAGCATCACTCAAGGAGTGTTTCCTCTGAACCCTTGTGGTGTTAGTTGGCGTCATCTCTCCTCCCAGCACCCTAAGGAGATAGTTCTCAGACCCTAGTTTTAGGACCCTGGAGCCAGAGGCCAAGCGGGGTGGACTCCAGTAGCTTTGCCACCTCCCTGACTCGTCCGGAGCCCAGACTAAACTCCGGGGCACACCCTGCCCCTCCACGCTCTTTCCCGGCCAGCTGAAACCTTCCTCTTCGTGGCGGTGGACCCAACTCTGAGCTGAGTTATGCTGAGAAAAAAGTCAGATCAGGAAAGTAAGTGTGGGGCCGACCCCTGGCCCTCCATGGTCTCAGGAGGCACCAGGCAGAGCAGGTCAAAGCAAAGTCCCTTCCTGCACTCAGTCCGAGGCCCATGACAGGCAAGCAGGGAAGCCCCTCAGGCCCAGCTCACGGAGCCCCTGAGCCTCCGTCCGGTCCGTCTGCTCATCCTTCTGCCAGTCTGCCTTTCAGGGCACAGAATCCTTCTCCTGGTTCTCCCCAGCATCGACTGCTTGTACCCCAACTCAAGCCACCTCGAGGTGAACTTCCACAGGGGCGTGATCAAGCCGGGAAAGACCCTGGAGATCCCCATCACCTTCTACCCTCGCGACAGCATCACGTACCGAGAGCTCCTTCCCTTTGAGATCAATGGGCTCTCCCGGCAGCTCGTGGAGATCAGGGGCAGCGGGACCGAGCTGAAGGTGACACTCAGGGCCCCCTAGCCGAGGCTGAAGGGAGGCACCCAGGGTCCCTAGCCGAGCTGAAGGGAGGCACTCGGGGTCCCCTAGCCGAGCTGAAGGGGAGGCACTCGGGGTCCCCTAGCCGAGCTGAAGGGAGGCACTCGGGGTCCCCTAACAAATGAAGGAGTCACTCAGGCATGCCCCACTCTTGCCCTTCCCAACCCCTTTGCCAGTGGTGCCTCAGTGAGGGACCTGACAGCGTCTCTGCTCCTCGCACAACAGCCCCCTCAGGCCCAGCGCAGAGCCCCCCACTCCCAGTCCCCAGGCTGCTCTGGCTCTTCCACAGCCTCTCCAGAGACGGACTGTTGGCCTGGGGCTCCCCCCTGCCCATCTCCTTCCACTCACCTGGAAGTGGACCCAACTTCTCCTGACGCAGTCTTGGGCCTCCCCAGCTCCATGCCCTGGGCCAGGGGCTCCCCATTAGAAGCCTCCATTTCAAGTCCACCCTGCTCAGACCCACCCCACAGCCCCTGCCCCTCTGTTGCCATCCCTGGACGCCCCCAGTCAGCTGTGTCCTGGCTGTGTGCCTTCCCTGAGCACCCCCATGCAGACGGTGTTCAGGTGACAGGGACACCCAGCCAGTGGCCGGAAGTGGGCTTGTTCCCTCCTTTATTCATGGACAAACCTCCCCTTTCTCTCTCCGACCCCGCAGATCACGGTGTTAGACCCCTGCAAATCGAGTGGTGAAGCTGGGCGCCGGCCACCCTGGGCAGGTCGTGAAAGAAGGTGGTGAGCATCCTGAACAGCAGCCTGGCCACGCTCACCTTCAACTGCTCCTTCCTGTTCTCCACCCCCGAGCTCCAGGAGCCCAAGGTGGGTGCCGCCACGGGAATGGCCCCGCGTGTGCCACCCCATCCTAAGAGCAGCCTGTGTGTGTCACTGACCACCTGAGGGGACACAGGCCAAGCCATCATTGTCCTCCCCGGACTGATACGTGGAAGGATCCACCTCCCCACCCCGTTCTCAGACGCTGCATCTTTGTCCTTCTTTTGCCCAGGTCATAACCCTAAGCCCCTTCCAGAACATCACCCTGAAGCCCAAAGAAGTGGGGAAGCTGGAAGTCATCTTTGCCCCAAAGAAGCGCATCCCCCCCCTTCTCGGAGGAGGTGTTCATGGAGTGCCTGGGGCTCCTGCGCCCCCTCTTCCTGCTCAGTGGCTGCTGCCAGGCCCTGGAGATCTCCCTGGACCAGGACCACCTTTCCCTTCGGGCCGTGGTGTGCCAGACCCGCGCCTTGCGGCGTATCCTCATGCAGAACACGGCGGACCTGGGCGCCAAGTGAGCAGGCGTGCCCCGTCCCTAGGGCACAGCCAACACCCTACGCCAGGGTCCCTGTTTTTGTTTCTCAAGCGAAGTCACTTTCCAGAACCACCTACGTTTCCCGGCGGGCCTCTCGCGAGGCCTCTGCTTCTCACACTGCACTGCTCAGGGCAGGAGCTGACTCAGCTTGCCCAGGAGGGCCCCTGGGCCCTGGATCCCACCCGCCTCTCTGTTGCCTCAGGAATTTTTCCTCCGGGCCGGGTGATAGCACAGCAGGGTAGGACATTGGCCTTGCACGCGACCGACCCGGTTCGATCCCTGGCATCCCATATGGTCCCCGAGCACTGCCAGGAGTGATTCCTGAGTGAAGAGCCAGGAGTAACCCCTGAGCATTGCTGAGCGTGGCCCAAAAAGAAAAAAGAAAGATTTTTTTTCTCCCTGGACCCAGGAAATACACAGCAGATGAAGCTCCCAGCTGAAAGCCCAGATGGTCTCCTGTTCACAGTACTCACGGACCCCTCCCAGCCTCCTTGAGCGTGCACACACACACACACACACACACACACACACACACACACACACACACACACACACAGAAATATTAACAAACAAGTTCCCTGCTTTTTTTTGTCTTGGAAAAGGTTTCGATGGGATATCAAGAGATGCGAGCCCCACTTCTCCATCAGCCCGGAGGAAGGCTACATCACTGCGGGCACTGATGTCTCTCTGGAAGTGACCTACCACCCCACCGAGGTGGGCAAGGAGAGTGTCTGCAAACAGCTGCTCTGCTACGTCCAGGGCTCCAGTGCTCTGAGCCTGACCCTGTCTGGAATCTGCGTGGGACTCCCGACAGCCAAAGAGAGGTCGGTAGGTGCTGCTGAGCAGTGGGATGAGGCCCCACAGTGGCCACTGCTGGACCTTTTATAAGCAAGTGACTCTGTTCAGTCCTCAGGGCCACCTGCACTATTAGACCTGCTCCTTCCTGCCACAGGGCCTTTGCTCATGCTGTCCTCACTGCAGGAAGTCACTTTCCCTTCCTTCTTTGATTTATTCCTCATTCTCTGGCAGCCAGCTCAAGCATTACCTTCTCAGCGGAGCTAGCATTCATCTCCCTGCAGGCGGAACTCTGCTGAGCAGTGAGGGAAGTGTGAATTCCTTTCCCTTCCTCTCTGGTTCCGGCCCTGTTTGCCCTGTCCCCCTAACCCTCACAATGGTGTGCTGGTTGTATTTCCAACAACATTGCTTATGCTAAAATGACGCCCTGATCTCCCTCCTCTTGGTTTTGTGATTTTGAGTTTTGTTCAAATGTGATGCAAGGGATTGGAAAAATAGTACAAGGTGCTTGCCTTGCTTACAGACCAACTGGGGTTTAATCCCAGCACCCCATACGGTCCTTACCACCAACGGGAGTGATGCCTGAGTTTGGAGCCAGAAGTAAGCCCTGAGATAGCCAAGTATGACCCAAAATAAAAAAAAAAGAATGCGGATAGATTTGGACATTTTGCCCTGAGCATGATTGTTATGTTTTTGCAAGAATGTTCCATTGTCTTGAGTAAATACCTAGGTGTGGAATGGCTGGGTTATAGGGTAGATGTGTTCACGTTTTTGTTGTGATTGTTATTGTTGCCTCAATGCCAGGCATCATACTTAGATGTTCACATATGGAAGGCATGTACTCAGAGGCGAAGCAGTAGTACAGCGGGTAGGGTGTTTGCCTTGCAAGGTGGCGGGCTCGGGTTCCATCCCTGGCACCACATATGGTCTCCTGAGACCTGCAGGTGATCCCTGAGTGCAGAGCCAGGAGTAAGCCCTTTACCGCCAGGCATGTGCTCTGTCAGAGAGTCACGTCCCCAGCCCAGCTGACCTTTTTAGAACCTACCAAACATTTTCCAAACTTCATTTCACATCTCCACCAGCAATGTCTAACATTCATGCACAGCCACACTTGGTTGTTTTGGTTTGTTTATTTTTAGCATTCTAATATATAATGGTTATATCTAATGCAGTTTCCAGTTTAATGCCTAATGATGCAAAGTGTCTTTTCAGGTACTTGTTTGCCATCTATATACTTTCTTTATTGAAGGACGGGTGAAAACCTATTATCAGTTGGGTTCTTTTTCTTACAGAGTTCTGAGCATTCATTCTATGTTAAAAACACACGTTTGAATTTATATCTTAGGTCTGTCTAGAGTTACTCTTTGTAGTGAAAGTTAAGAATCAAAATTGATTAGATTATAGAGGACCCAATAGGCCCAGCACCTTTTGTTGAAAGCAGATGATCTGACTTGCCTTGCACTTCCCTTTAAGAAACCAGTAGCACCTGCATAAATGTATCTATTGCCAAACTATTTTTGATTAGATAGATTAATGACTATTAATCTAACTCTCTTCTTGCTGGCATCACCCTATCTTGTGTTGTTAAATCCAATGGCTAACTCCCCACACACCACACACACCTCACACTCCATCTCATTTTATTGGATCTTTCAGAAGTGTCAACACTTTGAACAAGCCCCTCCTCCTCCAGTCACTTCCGTCACCTGGTTTCCGGGAGGCCGCCCTCCCTGATCAGAGAGAGGAGCTACTTTCCATCTCCTCTTCCGGGTCTTTCTGCTGGAAGGGGCCAATTAGGAACTAGCCTTGGGCTTATTTTTTTCCTAAGTGCAGTTGCCACTTGAGGATCTCACCCAGTTTCTTGGCCTTTAAAAAACTTGCTAGACTGGGACCGAAGAGATGGTACAGGAGGTCAGACATTTGCCACCCCCCAGTTGAATCCCAGGCACTAGACAGAGCCCCCCATCACCGCCAGGGAGTCGCTGCGCAGCGCAGATCCAGGAATAACCCCTGCACAAGGCCAGTTGTGGCTCAACACCACACACACATACATACACCAACACCACCACCAGCAGCGGCAGCAGCCAAATTGCTGTATGGACCGTGCCCGAACCTGCCTCTGTGTCTCCAACCTGAGCCTTCCCATGGACTCCGGGTGCGTGCCCTGACCCTCGGGCACTGTCATTTCCTTGCAGGTGGTGAATTTCACCTGCCAGGTGCGCTCCAAGCAAACACAGACCATCCTGCTTTCCAACCGGACCAACCAGACCTGGAAACTGCACCCGATCTTTGAGGGGGAGCACTGGGAGGGGCCTGAGATCATCACCCTGGAGCCACACCAGCAAAATAAGCCCTATGAGATTACCTACAAGCCCGAACCATGAGCGTGGAGAACCGCAAGCATCAGGTAGGCCAGGCACCCGCCTCCCGGCATGCTCCGAGGGCAGAAGTACAGGGCAGAAACCAGGAGACAGGGGAGGGGTACTGGAGCCAGAGGGGACCCCACAAACACACTGGAACAACAGACTCATACCCGTTAGCCCCTCGAGGCTGCCTCATCCGGAGAGACTCTCTGGGTGTCGGGCACTCAGTTCTGAAACAGCCCAGAGTGAAGCTGAACTGCACAAAGAGCAACGCTCTGACTGTAGGAAAGCCCAGAAAGGGCAAAGAAACCCGTCTCCCACCCTCTTCGCCATCACTGCTCTGTTCCCTCTCCGCTCCCAAACCTCCAGCCTCCACTGGCCAGGCCGACTCCCGTCTGCCTGTGTATCTGCTGCCCAGAACTGCCTTTTCACTTAACTGGGCCCCCAAAGGTCTTCCTGGGGGCAGCGCTTCCATGAGCATCTCAGTGGTGCTGATCGGGCTTCACTCAGCCTCCCTGATAGCTGGATGTCAGCCTGTCACATGGGGTTCTGCGTGCACGTGCAGAGAACTTCTGTAATGCTCAGATGAGGGCCCTGGTTCAGGTGAACACACACACACTCACACTTATACTCACACACACCCCCTCCCTTACAAGCTCATAAATCCATGTTCACACACACACTCATACACTCACACTTTATATGCTCGTATACACACACACACACTTGGACACACTTCACCCTATAACACTTTCTCACATAAACACTCATATTTCACATGCCATACACACACTTGCACATACACAGATACACACACATCACACACTTCACATACTCATGCCCATACACACTTATACACTCACACACTTCACATGCTTATACACACACCTATACCTCACTCACGCTCATGTCCATACGCACACTCATATACAAACATATACGTATGTGCACTCATACACACCTCACACAAACGCCGCACACTCCTAACACACATACACATTCATACACTCACACACACTCACATACACTTAGACACTCATACTCACACACACAAAGTCACACTCACACAGTGAGGCTGTGGTAACTCCTTATAGTTTGCCGAGCTGCCTCGCGGTCTGCTGCCTGTGGCATCTGTGCTGGCCCCGCGGCAGCTCCTCAGGAAGGGACTCAGCCGCCTCTGCTTCTCCTCAGGGCAGCCTCTTCTTCCCTCCCCCGGACGGCACCGGTTGGCTCTCGCGCTGCAAAGGGACGTCTGAGCAGCCCAAGGCTGTGGCCAACATCTACCATGAGGTCCCATGCAAGACGCCCTACACTGAGCTCCTGCCCATCAACAACTGGCTCAACAAGCCCCAGAGGTGAGGGACTGGGACACACACACACACACACACACACACACACACACACACACACAAAATGCCTCGACGGGAAATGGGGGCTGAGTGAGACAGGTTGGTGACATGGTGCAGGCCTGGCCGACCACTGAGCTTTCAGTCTCTCCACTCCGTGCAGTGGATGCTGGGAACTCGCCAGTCCCTGAGAAATGCCTGGTCGTGTCCAGACATAAAGAGCCTCTGGGGGCGGAGCGATAGCCCAGTGGGTAGGGCGTTTGCCTTGCACACTTAGCCGGCCCGTGCCGGCCCGAGTTCAATCCCCGGCATCCCATATGGTCCCCTGAGTGCCGCCAGGGAGTGATTCCTGAGTGCAGAGCCAGGAGTAACCCCTGAGCATTGCCGGGTGTGACCCAAAAAAGAAAAAAAAAGAGCCTTTGCCTCCCCTGCTGGCGTCGGTCCAGAGCCATTTGTTCCATCCTCTCTGCTTCTGCTCACAGATTCCGGGTGATCGTGGAAATGCTGAAACCAGAAAAGCCAGACCTCAGCGTCACCCTCAAGGGCCTTGATTACATTGACGTGCAGTCTGGGTCCAAAAAAGGACTATAAGCTGAACTTCTATGCCTACAAGGAAGGCCTGTACTCGGCAAAGGTGAGGCTGACACAGCTGTCGGGACGGAGACGTCCTCTGGTGGCCAGCTACTCCTTGTCCCATTGCACTAACCTCTGAGTGACCACTCAGCGGTCCCAGCCCTTTTCAGATGAGACCGTCCTGCTGGGCCAGCAGGCTTCAAGGCAGCCATTTGCTGAAATGTGGCAGGTCCCACTGAACTGGCAGGGACCAGGCCTCCGTGCAAACCAGAGCCATTCTCTGATGCTCATGCCTCCAGCTGGGCATGCGCCACACAGTTAAGAGTGCCCAAGCCAGTACCCAGCTAACACCCCGCTGGGTGTTTTCCATTTACCTCCAGTTTTTCTTCTGATTCAGTCATTTCTTTAGGAAATCCCCAGTGAACAAATAGGCCACAAAACCGCTAAAGCCGTCATACCTCAGCGTCTAAAACTAGGGTCCGTTCTCAAGAAATACACAATTCGAGAAGGGGAGGGACGCACATAACTGCTACGACTGGGGCCAGAGGGACAGTACGGCAATTACGGTGCTTCTCTTGCATGCAGCCAACCCAGATTCCATCCCCACCATCCCACATGGTTCCTCAAGCCACCAGGAATGACCCCTCAGTACAGAGTAGACCCTGAACACTGCTGGATATGGCCCAGAACAAAAACAAAACATTAAATAAGGGCCGGAGCGATAGCCCAGCAGGTAGGGCGTTTGCCTTACACGCGGCTGGCCTGTGCCGGCCTGGGTTCGATCCCCGGCGTCCCATATGGTCCCCCGAGCACCGCCAGGAGTGATTCCTGAGTGCAGAGCCAGGAGAAACCCCTGAGCATCGCCGAGTGTGACCCAAAAAAGCAAAAAAAAAAATAAATAAATAAAAAGAATAAAAAAGACATTAGGGGAATAAATGTATTCCAAATGCTTATATATTGATCCAGAATTATCTAGGAAGATGACATTCAGACAAATAGTGGGGGTCCCTCTCTCTCGGCTCAGGCTGGCAGACCCCAGCTAGCCCCCTGTGATGACCTGCCCCGCAGGTGATCTTCCGGAACGAGCAGACCTCTGAGTACTTATTCTACATGGTGAGCTTCAAGGCCATCCCTTCGGGCGTCATCAGGACCATTGAGATGGTGAGCCCGGTCCGCCAGAACACCTCGGCCTCCATCAAGCTGGAGAACCCGCTGCCCTACGCGGTGACTTTCTCTGTGGATTGCAGGTTGCCCGGCGTGAGCCTGCCCCCCCCCAGTTCACCATTCCCAGCAACTCCAGGTACGGGCCCCTGGGTGACCCCCCGTCCCCTCTGGGCACCGCCGAGCTGTGGCTTCACTCCTCTCTCATGTTGGCTTTGAAAGAGTTTGCTTGTTTCTCCCCAGTGTGAAAGGCAGAATCTGAGGCGAGAAGGAAACAAGGCTGGTGGGCCGGGCGCCCCGCTCACACGCGCCTGCCGCCCGCTGCTCACACGGCCCAGGGCCCAGCACTGCGAGTGGGCAGCACCACATGGTCCGCTCCCAGTTTGTTGCTCCAAACTCTCGGGCTCCAACCCAGCACAATCTCTTCTCTGTCTCCACCTGGACTCCTCGCCTCTGCTCTCTCCTGTCTTCCTCCACCTTCAGAATCTGCCAGTTTTGTTTTCTTTCATTCTTTATTATTTCTCTTATTTGGGGGTGTCTACATCCAGCAGCGCTTGGGGGCCACACCTGACGCACTGCCCAGGGGACCGGGTCGTGCTGGGGCTGGAGCCCAGACCCCCCTGCACATGTGCGCTGGTCACGTGAGCTGTCTCCCTGGCCCCTGAAGTGGGTTTTGTTCTTTGTACCCTCTTTGTCTGAATTTTTTGTTGGCCCACTGGGAATCATAAACAAAATGTTGGCGTAGCGGGCGGGCGGGACAAAAATCATTAAAATGCCAGTATAAAAATATACATACATCTCACTGGGTTTGCTTAAGCAAATAGGAAGAAGCAAGTATTATACAACCCCATACCCACACCAGTAATACATCATTCTAGAAATCTCTCTCCAGTCTCAACACCCTCATCCCTCAAAGTTACCGCTGACGGCGCTGGAGTATCTCTGCCTCTCTCAGCATTATGATTTGCAATACAGATACTTAAAGATTATCACGTATTTCCCCTTTGCCTCCTTTCAACACTCAGTTCCTGTCAGACAAATCATTTCTAACTATTATAGCCATACTGGTCCCTTCTCTGTCCTAACTGCCCTCCCCCACCACCCCCTACACACACACACACACACACACACACACACACGCACGCACTGCACGCACCGCATGCACACATGACAGGCTTCCGTTCTGAATTTTTTAATGACTCTGTAGTCCAAGAACATATTCACTATTTCAGGTCTCGAGAGTTTGTGTAGACCTGCTTATGACCCAATATCTATGGTCCGGTTTTCAAAAAGTCCTCCAGTTTGGGGTTGCTTTTGGTTTTTTAGAAATGAAGGTGTGAAATCTATTTGACCAAATGTCAGCCCTTCCAGTACCCAGTTTCCTGTGACCTTACTGGTATGTCTATCTGCGTGTTGGACCTGTTCTGAGGACCCTGACTTCCCTGTGGGGCCCGCACATACCTGAGGGCTGGCCTGGCTTTTCCTCGTCACTGGGTTGGTTCTAGTTGCCACCCGTGCGTTTGACAGGGGCACAGGGAGCCAGGGAAGATTCCAAACTACAGCTGTCACCATCATGCTCTAAGCCTGGAGTTGGTTTGGGTGTGTGACTTGAAGTGAGAGAGTGCTTGGTACATGCCCCACGTGACGGAATCCTCGCAGACTCCTCCCCCATCAAGACCGTCTTCCCCTGCTGCTCGCTGGGGCCTTCGTAAAATTCACAAGTGTCCCAGACAGGCCTGGTCTCTTCCGGTTCTTCTAGACTTGATCACAGCCTCCTTCCCATGCAGTCTGTGTTCCACCAACTCAGGGTAGGCTCGATGCCGGCACACGACAGCGCAATGTGTTAGGGCTGACCGTGTTTATGCTCTTACTTCTCCGGGTTTCTTGGCCATTCTTGGTCGCTGGCGTTTCTTTGTAAATGTTAAACCAGTTTGTCAGGATCCTCCAACAAACAACTGTTGGGATTTTGATTGGGGTTACATGAAGTCTATAGACTCTTAGGAATGTATGTTACTCCAAGCTTAGAACTGAAAAACAGATCTCCGGTGGCACCTTCAAGGAGAGCTTGGTGTTCCGGGAATTACGTTCAGGGAACATGTTCAACTCTTGGAGGCGTTTCTCTAATGGTTGCGGGACTCTGGGTTTTCCTTATCTTGAGACGATGCATGTTAGGTGTATGTGTAGAAATGCTTACTCGCCTAAATATTTCTGTGGAGTGCCGCCTAAACTTTCCCCTCAGATTTTATTTAGGCATTGTGACTTCCATACTCTAACAGTAGAATCTCAGATGTAGCGTGTTCGACCCCGTGCCCAGCTCCAGAGCATCAGCGTCCCTCCACCAGTGTCCCCTGACATGCCGGTGCTCTGTTCTGGGAAACATTTTCAGCTTTAATTATAGCCTCTGTCCTCTTGTCCACGAAGACGAATTAGTTTTTTTAAGAAACAATATCTACTTGTGATTAAAAAAAAAATAGAATTTTGATTTCCAGAAGTATGAAATTTTGTTTTTGTTTTTGTTCTTTTCTTGCTTTTTTGGGTCACACCCAGCGATGCTCAAAGGGTTATTTATTACTGGCTCTGCACTCAGGAATTACTCCTGGTGGTGCTCAGGGGACCATATGGGATGCCGGGGATCGAACCTGGGTCAGCCACATGCAAGGCAAACACCCCACTGGACTATTGCTCCAGCCCCAGAAAAGTGAAGGCCCGCCCCTTTTCTGTGTGTACACAGGATGCCCCGCCCCTTTTCTGTGTGTGCACAGGATGCCCGCCCCTTTCTTGTGTGTACACAGGCTGCCCCGTCCCTTTTATTGTGTACACAGGATGCCCCACCCCTTTTCTTTGTGTGCACAGGATGCCTGGCCCCTTTGCTGTGTGTACACAGGATGCCCGCCCCTTTTATTGTATACACAGGGTGCCCCACCCCTTTTCTGTGTGTGCACAGGATGCCCCCCCCCTTTGCTGTGTGTGTGCACAGGATGACCCTCTGCAAACAGCTCACACTCAACGTCTGTGTCTGGAGCCTGTTGCAGTACCGGTCACCCCTTTCATCTCACTGCTTCTGGATCTGTCCCTCATCTTTCAGTGGCTCCCCACAGAGGCAGCTAAACTGTCATTGTTTCCTGCCTCTGTCCCACCATGAAAATAGGCACCAGGACAATCTTCCATGATTGACTCAGAGCAGAGACGGGGCTGCCTGGCCCCACCCCAGTGCCCTGACAGGATCCAGTACCTGGCTTTTGATTCCCAAGATCACTGTTCACGTCCCGTTCATCTGATTTGCTCGGCGGCCCAGTAACATCTCCATATGTCCTGTTTGCGTAGAGCCCAAGGGCATCTGCTGCTCCAGGAACTAAGAGCCTCAATCCATTCGGAATGAGGTCTATAATGTCAACAGACCAGCTTTCACAGCCGCGCTGCCCGCGGTTCATAAAAGCTGGACTTAGAGATGACTACAAGATTCCCAGGATCCCAGATCTAAAACCAACTGAGCTTGGAGAAAGCGAGGGGGGAGACAGAACCGTGGCTCAGGGGCGCGCAGCACCGCCGTCACCACAGCCTGGCTTCTCTTCCAGAGCACACTCTCCATTGAGTTCCAGCCCCTGAAGGCCGGCGAGTCCTTCGGGAAGCTGACGCTCCACAACAGTGACCTGGGCTACTACTTGTACGAGCTCAGCCTGAAGGCGCTGCCCGCCCCGCCTGAGAAGCCCGTCCACTTCCAGGCCGTCTTGGGCAGCAGCCAGAGCATCTTTGCCAAGTTCCTCAACTACACCCGGCAGAAGACAGAATACTACTGTAGGGTGAGCCCTGGGCATCCTCAGGGTGGGCCCTGGGCATCCTCAGGGTGGGCCCTGGACACTCCTCAGGGTGGGCCCTGGGCATCCTCAGGGTGAGCACCAGACTTCCGGTCTATGGCAAGGACATGGGCGGGGTGCAGGGACGAGACAGTCAGGGGCCTGGGGCTCCCTAACCTGAAAACTCCCGCTGGGCACACCGAGAGCCTCCACATGGCCTACAGTGGACACCAAGCCCATAAAGCGAGACAGACAGGGCCAGAGTGATAACACAGCGGTAGGGCATTTGCCTTGCACATGACCAACCAGGGTTCGATCCCCAGCATCCCAATGGTCCCCTGAGCACTGCCAGGAGTAATTCCTGAGCAAAGGGTCAGAAGTGCCTCCTGAGCTACACTGAGTGTGACCCAAAAAGCAAAAAAAAAAAAAAAGTGAGAGGGTGAGCTCAGGGCTCAAGGGTCCAGAGCATAGGCAGGCGCTCTACCTGCTGGCAGCTGGGCGTGGGCAGCGTGAGCTGGACCAACACCTGTCCCCATCAGCCAGTCCACGTGCACAGAATGACTCCCCTACGGGGGCGGGGGCTGAGCACTAGTACAGCAGGCAGGGCACTTTATTTGAACTCAGCCAACTTGTCTTCCATCCCCAGCGTCCCATAATCCCATATGGTCCCTGAGCCTGCCAGGAGTAATTTCTGAGTGCAGAGCCAGGAGTCACCCCTCAGCACTGCTGGGTGTAGCCAAAAGAAACAGAAAAAAGAAAAAAGTAGGTTCCTGGTTTGAGTTGTAGTACAGGGGAGGGCATTTGCCTTGTGCATGCCTAACCTGGGTTTGATCCCTGTTCTCCCAAGCACTGCTAGGAGTGATTACAGAGCCAGGAGTAACCCCTGAGCATCACCAAGTGTGACCCTCCCCCAAAAAAGGAAAAAGAATGGTTCCCTGGATCGAAGAGATAGGACGTGAATAAGGTGTTTGCCTTGCACGCGCCCAACCCAGGTTCAACCCCCAGCATTCCATGTGGCCCCCTAAGCACTGCCAGGAGTGATCCCTGAGCACAGAGCCGGGAGTCAACCCTGAATACCATCTGGTATGGCTCAACCCCCCAAAAATAAATGGCTCCCTGTGATGCCCACAGGATTGGGGGGCAGTGATCGCACCTCTGGCCTCACTGGACAAATGGGAAGAGCAGGGAGCCATGTCCACTCTCCCAGGGACATCTTAGTCCCTGCTCCTCCTTGTCACCCACCTGGCCGGTAGCGGAGGGGCTCAGCAGGAGGGGCCCTGGCTGAGCCCGGTTCCTTGATCCCTGCAGACAGACTGTCCAGACTTCCATGTGGAGAAGGTCGTCATCGCGCCCGGGCTGCAGGGGCGGCACAGAGGTCAGCGTAAGGTGTACTTCGAGCCCAGCCGCCTGGGGAGACCAAGGGCCTCCTGCAGCTGACCTCGCTCGTCGGCGGCGAATACCTCATCCCCCTCTTCGGGTTGCCCTGCCCCCAAGCCCCAGGGGCCCCTTCGTGATCCAGCGGGCTACAACATCCTCATCCCCCTTCAAGAACATCTTCTACCAGCCCGTGACCTTCTCCTTCACCCTGGAGCACCCCGCCTTCTCCATCCGGCGCCGTCAAGCACATGCGGCCCAAGAAGATCAACAACATCGCCATCTCGTTCGAGGGCAACCCCTCGGGCAGCAAGGCGCCCATCACCAGCAAGCTGATCGTGTCGTGCCCCCAAGCGAGAGCAGTGAGACCGGGCGTGCAGTGGGTGTACTACCTGAAGGGCATCACCCTCTAGCACCCGGCCCCCGCCCTGCTGCCTCCTTCAAAGGGAGGAGCAGATGTTCCCTCCCCTCCTAGTTGTCCCCCCAATAAACTTGTTGAGCACCAAACAGGGAAGCCCTCTGCATTGAACTTCCCAGTCCTGTCCCAGTCTGTGACACGGGAGCCCCCTCCCATATCACAGTCTCTATAGGGTGTCGTAGGGGGCTGGAAGGGCGCCAGGCACACACGCACACACACATACACCCTGAAGAAGGCCCTCTTGTACACACATACACACTACACACACACCTCTGTTTTGCCTCCAGGTTATGTATATATACATACACACACACACATACACACCCTGAAGAAGGCCCTCTTGTACACACATACACATACACACACACCTCTGTTTTGCCTCCAGGTTATGTATATATACATATACACACACACACACATGCACACACAAGGCCCTCTTGTGTCACGTCCCCTGACCGTGACTCCCCTGCCTCCACACCTCCCATCCCTACCCTCCTGCATGCAGAGAGGGAGGAGGCTGGGGAACACAGCCCAGAGAAGTGAGCTCCCAGGGGTCCAGGCCCAGCGGCAGACACTGGACACACGGGGGCTGCCCCGGGGGTCCCCTGAGTACCCCCCAAAGCGGCATAAGCACTTTTCCAACAGCCACTTCCCACTTTCCGCGTCTCCAGCACCAGAGGAAATTTTTTCTGGGTCAGGGTCACAGGGAGGAGTGCGGGGCGGGGGCCAGCATGTAGCCCCGACCTATGCTCCTGCCGTGTTTCCCGCAGCTGGGTTTGTGCTCCAACCCTTGAGTCGCCACAGCCTCAAATAACACTTTCCTGTTTACAAGACCTTACGCTGGGGGTCTTTGCTCAGGAGTGAAGCAATCGCAGCTTCTTTTTTGGGGGGTCACATCCGGCAATGCTCAGGGTTACTCCTGGCTCTGCACTCAGGAATTACTCCTGGTGGTGCTCGGGGGACCATATGGGATGCCGGGATCGAACCCGGGCCGGCACAGGCCGGCTACGTGTAAGGCAAACGCCCTACCCGCTGGGCTATCGCTCCGCCCCGCAATCACAGCTTAAACCCCCGACAGGGCTGAGAGGCCTCAGAGCTCTCAGCTGGCCTGTCCACGTGTGTGTGAGTCAGCCTCTGGTGCTCAGCCGCTAGCCTCTCCCCAGCATGATTGACCCAAATCCCTCCCTTCACACCTTCACAGAGTCTGCTCTTGTCAGTTTGATTTTTTGTGTGGAGTACTCACGAGGGTGGACCCCTGCCATTACTGGGGGCTGCTCCGTGCTCAGGAGTAACTCCTGGCGCAGTGCTCAGTGCGCAGGCAGTGCTGCAGACAGACCCAGGTTAGCTGCCTGCAAGGCAAATGCTTTGCCCTAACCCTGTCCTCTCTCTGGCCCTGGCCTTGGAGGTGAGGGCAGACTCAAGAATTCACATCTGGGGCTGGAGCGATAGTCCAGCGGGTAGGGCGTTTGCCTTGCACGCAGCTGGCCTGTGCTGGCCCAGGTTCGATCCCCGGCATCCCATATGGTCCCCGAGCACCGCCAGGAGTAATTCCTGAGTGCAGAGCCAGGAGTAACCCCTGAGCATTGCTGGGTGTGACCCAAAAAAGCAAAAAAAAAAAAAAAATTCACATCTGCCAAGGGCCCCTGGGGTCTGCCCCACTGGGCGGTGCTGCTCGGGGCTTCCAGGCCCTTCAGCTCTGCTCTCCCGGGAAGTTGTTGAGAAGGTAGCCCCTCCCACACACACACAAAGTCAGGGCTGGTCCTCTTAGTGGCCCAGTAAGACCACCAGGGGGACCTTTGCCTCAGTCCCACCCACAGCACCAACTGCTAAACTCCCGTCTCCACCTCCTGCTCCTGGCCTCTTAGACGCTGAGTTGGGCCTTTCCGGAGGCCCCTCCTGCCTCCCACTTGCCTTCAGGGTCATCTGCAAAAGGGTCACAGAGAGGAAACTGCAGGCTGGAGCAGAAGCCTGAAATGGCACCCACCAGAACAGGCACCACCGCAACCCTGGCCCAGATAGCCGGAGGCACCGGGTCAGAAGCCGGCTCTAGCATCTCCCTCTGAGCTGGCCTCAGGCCTTCAGCACTACTGGAGATGGACACCCCTTGGAGTTTAAGCCTAGTGTGATAAGCGACCTGTATAGCTGAAGAGTGGCTGGGAGGATGCCCAAAGGCCCAGAGTGCAGGCTTTGTGTCGGACACGGGTGGAGTCCTGGCACGAGTCCCCCACAAATACAATGCTGGAGAAGAGAAGAAGGATCTGGGGAGGAGTCGGCTCAACACCAGCTGGCTCCAGAGGGACCTCCCCACCGGGAGCCACACAGAACCCCCCCACTTGGGGGAGCCACACACAGAACCCCCCCCTCAGGGAGCCACACACAGAACCCCCACTCAGGGAGCCACACACAGAACCCCCACTCATGGAGCCACACACAGAACCCCCACTTGGGGGAGCCACACAAGAACCAACCTCTTGGGGAGCCACACACAGAACCCCCCACCAGGAGCCACACACAGAACCCACTCGGGGAGCCATACACACACAACCCCCTGGCAGCCAGTGCTCTGCCATATGCTTCCAGAGAATCCTGCCCCCACTGGCTACTGTGCCCCCCGTTGTAGCCAAAGTGAGGCCAAGGGCACAAGCCACTGAGTCCAGACCCAAGTCCTTATGGGGCCCAGAGGGAGCCGCCTGCAGAAGCGCGGTGCCCCTGCCCAGGACCAGCAGCCAGCCCACACCCGCAGCAGCCTCCTTTCAAAATGACATGTGATGGGTACATCACCCCCCCACCGTCTGTGCTCCTCAAGGGTCTCCCTGGCCGCATAAAGGCCGCACAGTCATTTCCTGTTGACAAACAGCCCCACAACGCTCCAGAGGGCTGGGGTAGATGCCTGCCGAGAGGCCAGAGCAGAGCAGCCGGCTACGGCACCAGGGCAAAAGGAGAAACCGTCATCCAAGGCGTCTTTGGAGATGAGCCTAAGTTGCCCCCGGTTTTCAGCTTGGTTCACCCACCTTCATTCATCAGATTGTGTTGGCAAAGGTTTCATTGGGGATTGCTTGGGTCGGGGGACCACTAGAAGTGCTCACAGGCTGCTCCCCACTCTGCTCAAGACATTCCTGGTGCTGCTCAGGGAATCTGCAGCACAGAGGAGCGACCCTCAGCCTCCTCCATACAAAACTGTTTTGCATGTGCTCTGATGGTTGTGTGGCCCAGCAAAGGTCTGCCAGCAATGAAAAGCCCACCAGGTGGGGCGGAGAGAGTACAGTGGGTAGCTCACCTGCCTTGCCTGCAGCCGATCTGGGTTTGATCCCCCGATATCCCTATTCATATCATGAATTTTTTTTGGACTCACTTCCCGCATGAATTACTGAATTTGGGGTTAACCCTCGTGTGTGCACAAATTATCACAACCCTAGAAACTTAGAATGGCGCCTGGGGGCTGGAGCGATAGCACAGCAGGTCGGGCGTTTGCCTTGTACACGGCTGACCCAGGTTCCATTCCTGGCATCCTACATGGTTCCTGAGCACCGCCAGGAGTAATTCCTGAGCAGAGAGCCAGGAGTAACCCCCTGAGTGTCACTGGGTGTGACCCAAAAAGGAAAAAAAAACAAAAGGAACAACACCTGGTCTGTGGAGCAGGTATACAGCAGGGTTGAAATGTTGTCAGTTCAGAGGCAAAAATCAAAACACCAGCCAGCTGCATGAGCATCAAAGAAGAATCCCACAACAAAGAAGAATTCCACTCTGGGCTCCACGGCACGTTGACAAAGGCCATTTCCCCGCAGCCAAATGACTCAAGTCCCACCTTCTTAGCAGCCGATACCCTCAGCAACAGACCCTCTGAAGACCACACTCAGGTGCCAGTGATGATCGCTACCAGGCCCCACTGATGACCACTCTCCAGACCACTCTTAGGACCCACTGACGACCACTCTCCTTGCCCCAAGGTTCATCTTAGACTATGATGACTGTTTGCTGCCTGTGACTCCTTCGAGGTCAACGGGACAGCTCTCTGTCTCAACTCCTCCTTCCTTACAACTCTTCCTTCCTCCCTTGATGGACAGGCCAACACCCCCACCAGGGAAATCTCCCTCTCAGTGCCTCAGAGTCAACTGATTCGGGACCTTCATGTCAACTGCAAAATCCGCACCATTACGTAGCCTCACCGTTACGTGACACCATGGCAAGAGTGGCAGCGCTGTGAGCTGACGAGTCTCACACAGAGGGAGGGACCCCACAGGCATGCACCCAAAGGTGTGGCCAATGTAGGACAACGCCGGCCACAGCCCTCGCAGGCACCATAGGTCTCCATCTGTGGGTGATGCCAAGGCTCCCAAAGAGGTTATTGTTAGAAGCTCTGTGTGTGCCCTTGTACTCATTGGAGGAGTAGCGCCATGTGCTTGTTCCTGTTCAGGTCTGGAGCTCCACTTGGTCAAGCCTATAGCTCGGGGCCTTTGAGCCACTGCCCATGATGGCTCTCGTCTCCACGCTGCATGCAGGAAGCGCATGTTATGCTTATACCAGGCGGCTTCTGTTTACTCCACCACTTAGCCTCACTCACCCTGCACTCCACAGTGGACCCACCCGGGGCTCTCACCCAGCATCTTGGGGCTTCTGCTATGTGTAACCTGCCCCACGTCAGGACTTGACAAACACATCCCTGGCCCCAAATAGTGGGCTGATCCCCTGCTGGTACTTGAGGTTTTAGGTGGTGGACAGGTAGTAACATTTTGTTTTGATTTGTTGTTTGGGGA
Organism: Cryptotis parvus; assembly: GCA_021461705.1. Taxonomy (NCBI): domain Eukaryota; kingdom Metazoa; phylum Chordata; class Mammalia; order Eulipotyphla; family Soricidae; genus Cryptotis; species Cryptotis parvus. Next base: position 58,438 of record JAJIBD010004575.1, on the reverse strand, counting down.
CCACACTTCTCTATGCTCCTGGTCACTCCTAGCTGTGCTCAGGGGACCTCCCTGGGACCCTGGGGATGGAACTGGAGTTGGCCAAACAAGGTGGGCGTGCCTCTATTGAGGATCTATTTTAACATCTTAAACAAACGCGTAACTCTTCAGTCATGGTTTGAGGGAAACTATTGACACAACTAGAGGCTAGGCCCTGGCGAAGATCATCACGTGAGGCTGCAATAGTCTGGGAAACGAGCTAAATCGATGAGTAAGTAATGTGAAACGTGGGATCACTAAGTGGTGAGTAAATTACACTCAGTGAATCCCGACATCACTGAGTTCTTGAGGACATCTTCCTGAAGGTTATCACTTGTCCCTTGCATCACTTCTCTTCCCATTGTTCATCAATTTGCTCCGAGGGAGCGGGCACCAGTAACATCTCCATAGTTCTGTCATATGCTAGTAGATCCCAAGGGCATCTGCTCGCTCTGGGAACAAAAAAGAGCCTCAAACCATTCCATCAGGTCATGGGAATGAGGTCTATAACTGTTACTGGTATTTGGCATATCAAATACGACACGGGTAGCTTGCCAGGCTCTGCTGTGCGAGTGGAATACTCTTGTAGTATGAAGGTTATACCACGTGCCAAGGCGACCACCTGCACGGTCACATACCCCAAAGGGGGGCGTCTCTAACCCGCCTCAAGTTCTAGGGAGCATGAAGTGGAGAGAGGAAGAAGCGAGAGGGTGGGGCTTCTGGAGGGCGTGGTCGGGGCGTGGCCAACCAGTTTGCGGCTTGCGTGGGGGGGGGCGTGGCCAGAAGGGGCGTGGCTGGAGGGGCCGAGCCCCGTGGCGGAAGGCGGAAGCCGCGGCGGAGTCACATGATCTGAGTAACATGGCCGCTGCCCGGTGAGGCGCTGCAGGCGCCGGGCGGGAGTGGATCGCGCGAGCCGTTAGGCGTCAGGGACAGGTGTCGGGGGCCGGGCCCGGGTTCTGAGGTGGCGCGGCGGCGGGGCGCAGTAGGCAGGCCTGGAACGCGGTGGTCCATGAGCCGGCGCCGCGGGCAGCGCCGAGCCGCCGACCCCCTGGCCCGGCCGCGGGCTGAGGAGTGCGGGGCTCCGGAGCTCCCGCGAGCGGGCACCATGAACCCCAGAAGGACTTCGCGCCGCTCACACCCAACATCGTGCGCGCCCTCAACGACAAGCTCTACGAAAAGCGGAAGGTGGCGGCGCTGGAGATCGAGAAGTAAGACCCTGAGTGGGGCGTGGGTGCTGCTCCGCGCCGTGCCCGAAGGTGCGGTGTGAAAGGGACCCCTCGCCTGCCAGCCTGGGGGCCTTCCCGGGCTGCACACGCTGAGCGCAGAGCTTAGGCGCAGGATCTTGGGAGACGGCACCTGGGAGCCGCAGCTGCGCCCCGGTCCGGCCGCATGCCCGGGCCAGGCCCTCGGTCCGCGGTGAGTGAGCGCGTGCCGTGCTGGGCTTAGCAGTATCTGCGCCCGGTGTCAGCCGACCGTGGTCTCCGTGAAGCCCCCGCGCACCCGAGCCTTTCCAGCGATGAGAAATAGAAAGGGGGAATTGCCAGCGCGAGCGACCCACTCACCCGTGCCCAGCTTCCCCTAATGCGGGAGGGACTGTTAGGTGACCCCGTGGAGAAACGAGATCTGAAACCTCACGGTCTCAGGGCACAGAGCCTTGACCTTTCTCCGTCCTGGCTCCCTTTTGGGGCAAGTGGAAGTGGGAGGAATTGGACCTTTCGAGCTTCGGCAGCCTCATAACGTATATGTGTAACTAGGGATCTGACATTTTCTTTGTTTCTCGATGTCAGAAACAAAAAGCCAGGGTGTTTGCCTGGGTTTTGTTAGACTTTCTTGCTATTCTTGGACTTGTATTTTTTGCTTTTCCCCAACTAGATAGCCTAGGTACAGTCAAAGGGTTGGGGGTTTCAGAAGAGTGGGAGGAAGTGGGCAGAGGACCTGGGTGGACAGCCAGGCTTGAAATCAGTGAATGTGTCCTGGCAGATTTAGGAGAACCATACATGGTGCCAGGGATCACCTGGGACAGCCACTGCCGAGGCAAATGTATCTTTCTGGCCCCTATACTATTCATAGCAAACACACACACACACACACACACACACACACACACACACAATCAGTGAATGTATGCCGTGGCTCCGCCCTCTCTGGTATGTGCCTACTGTTGATTCCATTTCCACCGAGCCACATCTGTTCCTGTGTTTGATCGTCCCTGTGGCCCTCGGGTGCCCTATTTGGTGCGGACCTCAGCACATTTCCTTCACCAGTGGCGGTGCTGTGTTGTACTGGCACAACATCATTCTCTGGCCTTGGGCAGAGTCCCTCACCTGCCATTTCTTAACCTGAACTCTGTCGGCATTTGGGAACTGGCCGTTCTTGTTTGGGGGCAAGGGGTGCTGTCCTGGGCAGCGTAAGATTCCCAAGTGCCCCCTGGGCTACACCCCTGAGGTGCCAGCTGCATCCTGCCCGTTTTCAACACCAACAGTGTCTCTAGGCATTGATAGAGGGCCAGGAAGTTACCAGAATCCCCAACTGAGAACTTAGATCTTGGTTGGTGTAGGTTTTTGTTCCTTCTGAAGCATTTGGGTTTGGCTGAGGTGACTCTCCCCTTCAGCTCCGACACAGCCTGTCAGAAAAGCGCCGACCCCCCCACCCCCGCAATCCACACTGACAGCTCCTGATCCTGCTTTGCCTTCTTCCTGCCTTGTGCTAACAAGTCTTAGGACCGGTATCCCCAGAGATGTGAAGACGGGGCCCCCTGTCCCTGGGCGTTGCTAACTTGAAGCCACTGGTCATCACCCACTCTGCGTCTCGGGGCTATCTGGTCTCTCAGCCTGAGGAACTCGTGTGTCCGGCACCCCAGGCCATGCTCCCCAGGAAGTCTCTTCCCTGAGGGCGAGATCTTCAAAGGGATTCCACCAGCATTGCTCCTTAGTTTGTGTGGTCCAGAGAATTCCCTGGACCGTAATGGGACTGTGGGCCCCCTGAGAGCAGAGGCTTGTGTGTTTATCCTCAGCACAGCACCTGGCAGCAGCTGACAGAGCAAAGGATCAGTCACTTTCTCTGGGAGGTAACGTTGTGCCTCAGGCCTTTGCTCATCCCACTGTGGCGGCAGTGTCAGGTCATGGGGAGCTGGTTGGAACACGAACATCACTTCCCACACTTGTGAATGGGCATTTTGACCTGCTCCTGGGTGATCTGTGGCATTTGAAAGTGTGCAGTGCCCCTGAAGTCAGTTTCTACCCCTCTTGAGGCAGGTTTGGAAGGGGCAGTGCTGGGGTGAGCTACTCCGCAGGGTGTGGTTACAGGTCGCTCAGGCGCAACTCACCTGTGCACTGCACCAGAGAAACGTGCCACAGCTCTGGGCCCAGTTAACCGTAATGACCTTCCTGTAGGCCAAATCTCCAAATGCAGTCGCAGTTGGGGCTAGGGCTTCCACAGTCATGAACGGGGAGAGGGGGCCAGCGAAGGGGAGGTGACTGGGCAGGAGGGGGTGGCCCTGTGTGCGGCCTCCCCACTCATCGTCTGCGTGGCTCCCGAGAACCCGCGTGTGAACCCCATCTAGACAGGAGGCGGATATCCCGGAGGTTAATCTTCCCGCTGTCTGCAGTTGAAACCTGAACCTTAAGAGCTGGGCGGGTTCGTCTGCCTCAGAAAATACTCCTGATTTCACAGTGAGGGACTTGCCCCCACCGAAAAAAGGGAACATGTATTTCAGGACGAAAATGTGTCCTGACCTTCCTCCAGGGCTCTCCGTGACCCTGTTGACTACCACGTGCTGACCCTGGGTTTTCCAGAAACCTTTCCCTCAGACCAGAGCCCAGGCAGCATAGTGTTCTGCAAGGCCTGAAACTGCTAATAAGAAAGAGGGGCCAGGAGCGATAGCACACCAGGAGGGCGCTGGCCTTGCATGCGGCCAACTCAGGTTCAAACCCCACATCCCACGTGGTCCCTCGGTCCCACCAAGAGTGATCCCTGAGCACAGAGTCAGCCCTGAGTGCTGCGGGGATGTGCCCCCACACACACAATAAAAGAGAAAGAGAGAAGCTGGGACGGAGGAACCAGAGAGGCGATACAGAGGGCAGACACTTGCCTGGCATATGCCACAGGGGGCTGCAACCCCAGTTCAAATCCGGACACCACATACGATCCTGAGCACAGAGCCAGGAGAGCCCCTGGTGTGAGTGGGTGTGGCCCTGCCCCCCCAAATAAAAAGAGGAGGTGCCTTCTTACTGCAGGCCTCCCCACTCTACAGCAGCGAGGCGGCCGCTTGGCTCACCCAGACTCGGAACCTCACAAGCGGACCTGAAGGTGGGTGTGTGTGCCGCTCAGGCCCACCGCCCACGTGGTGCTCGCGTGCAGCCATGGGCCTCGTCTCTGGTCTCCTGCGAAGACCAGAAGACGTCAGAATGACCGTTTCCTGTTTGGCGGGCTGCCCTGGCAGGGCTGTTTGGCCCAGGGTAGGCATGCTCTGACAGACATACGGGTGCCTGCACCCCCCACCTGCGTGGCTGAAGCGCCACAGCCCCTCATGGTGAGCAGGAATGGGCATGATGCCCTGCCCTTGGTGGTGAGCGAAGGGAATAGGCTCTCTAGGCTGTTTGCTCACCTTTAAAAACACACCTGGAAACATTGTCCAAAGGGTCCTGCCCCAGGCCACGTGTGGCGTGATTTCATCCTGAGACAGCAGATCCTCCATTGTCGGCTCTGCATACACAGAAAGTGGGTCACCGGAGCTAGCGAGGGGCTTGGGAGGAGGAGGGCTCCGATAGGAGGTAGCTCCTGGGGGGAGACGTCTCTAAGTGGGGGCTCCCAGAGGAGGGCGCTCCTGCAGCATTCCTGGGGTGTTCGGGACTCCCTGTGGTGTGGTTTGCGGTGGCTGCGTAGCCTTTGGGCCCCAAAGCAGTTGTGCCAGGTGAGCAGGAGTCTGGATCACCACGTCAGTTTCCTTGGGAACGTCCATGTTCAGTGTTTGCATCACGTGGGTGACGCCCCTGGTCACGCTGGCTCTGCCTAAGGTATGCCCAGGGTCTGTCCGGCTCCTTGGAGTGGGCAGGCTTGCCTCAGGTCAGGTTCTGGCCTCTGTCAGGTGAGGTGGCACTTTCCCATCAGTGGCAGGAAGGGGAGGAGAAGGTGGGGTGTCCGGCCCACAGCCATCGTGGGTGACCTGGGCTGTTGGTCCCTCCAGGACCTTCAGGCCACAGCCCAAATCCATGGAAGTTTCCAGATGGAACAGGACGCGGGCTTTGTCCTCTCTGCCTAGAGCCAGCCCCACGCTCTGAGCCTCACTTTGCCCGGAGAGGTGGGCAGGAAAAGGTGTGCAAGGCCCAGTGTGCATGTGCGGGGCAGGTGAGCATGCGGGGGCAAGTGAGTGTGTCGGGGGGCAGGTGAGCGTGTGCGGGGGCAGGTGAGCGTGTGCGGGGCAGGTGAGCGTGTGCAGGGGCAGGTGAGCGTGTGCGGGGCAGGTGAGCGTGTGCGGGGCAGGTGAGCGTGTGCGGGGGCAGGTGAGCGTGTGCAGGGGGCAGGTGAGCGTGTGCGGGGCAGGTGAGCGTGTGCGGGGGACAGGTGAGCGTGTGCGGGGGCAGGTGAGCATGTGCGGAGGCAGGTGAGCGTGTGCAGGGGCAGGTGAGCGTGTGCGGGGGAGCAGGTGAGCGTGTGCGGAGCAGGTGAACATGTGTAGGGGTAGGGTGAGCGTGTGCGGAGCAGGTGAGCGTGTGCGGAGCAGGTGAGCGTGTGCGGAGCAGGTGAACATGTGTAGGGGTAGGTGAGCGTGTGCGGGGCAGGTGAGCGTGTGCAAGGGCACGTGAGCATGTGCGGGGGCCACGTGAGCGTGTGCGAGGCATGAGCGTGTGTGGGGCAGGTGAGCGTGTGCGGGGCACGTGGTGTGCGGGGCACGTGGCGTGTGCAGGGAGCAGCGTGAGCGTGTGCGGAGGCAGGTGAGCGTGTGTGGAGGCAGGTGAGCATGTGTGGGGCAGGTGAGCGTGTGCGGGGCACGTGAGCGTGTGCGGGGCAGGTGAGCGTGTGCGGGCACGTGGCGTGTGCAGGGGGCAGGTGAGCGTGTGTGGGGCAGGTGAGCGTGTAGCGGAGCAGGTGAGCGTGTGCGGGGCACGTGAGCGTGTGCGGGGCACTGAGTGCGGGAGCGGGCACGTGAGCGTGTGCGGAGCAGGTGAGCGTGCGGGGGCACGTGAGCGTGTGCGCGGAGCAGGTGGCGTGCGGGGCACGCGTGAGCGTGTGCGGGGCACTGAGCGTGTGCGGGGCACTGAGCGTGTGCGGGGCACTGAGCGTGTGCGGGGCACTGAGCGTGTGTGGGGCACTGAGCGTGTGGGGACGCAGCGCGTGTGCCGGGCAGTTGTTTCCTCTTGTCTTCTCTAAAGACAGGAAAGGTCGCTATCTGTCATCATAGTGCCCTATGGCCACCTCCTCCAGGGTCACTGGAGACATTAGGACTGTAGCTGAAATCTCTGCCACTTACTGGCTGGAGCCTTTGGATGGCGCTTTTTGGCACTTAAATTGCGGGACAGAAGGCCACAGTGACTTCCGGGGTCCCAGCACCAAACTCCTCTTAGACGCTGGGTCATGCCACAGCACTTAGACCTGCGCCCGCCTCAGAGGCAGTCAGGCGGGGGCTGCCTCCTGCTTTCGTGGGATTGGGTGGGGCAGCCTCTGCTGGGTCTGGGGCTTCCTTCTCTGATGGGCCTGGGAGTCCCCACTCCTCTCACAGGACTGGGGTTCCCCGTCTCCTCTGACCGACTCGGGGTTCCTGTGATGACACAGTTCGGGGCGCAGCGGGAAGTCGGGCTTCAGATCCCCAACGACGGTGGGAAGAGGTTTGGTTCCCTGAGGTGGGTCCAGTTTTTTTTTCCCCAAATTTTATTACACCATTTTAGACATACAATTGCAAGATGCTCATGTAGAGTTTTTGGTTCTACAGCGTTCCCACACCCATCCCTCCACCCGAACCCATCTCCCATCACCAATGTCCCCACCTCCCTCCCCCTCCCACACCTCAACTACTTGGCAGGTTCTGTATATCTTTTCTCCTCTCTATCTCTCCCCCCCTTACTTTCCCACACATCGTAGAATGCAGTACATTAAAGAACATAACTGTTTCCACTAGTTTGATGGACCGCACAGCAGCAGGGTCTATATTGTGGGGTATCGGGGACTGAACCTTTCTCACCAAAGGTCTGCAAAACTCAAGCTTAGGTATGACGTTCTGTTTCCCTTTCAAAGCTTGGGCAGCCTGAAATCCCAAGATCAGTCTCACATTAAAAAATATGCGGTTGCATTGGCCGGGAATCGAACCCGGGCCTCCCGCGGGGCAGGCGAGAATTCTACCACTGAACCACCAATGCGGCTGCTGGCGGGAGGGTGTGAGCGTCTCCCTTTCAACCCAGTCCCGCCCAGTCTGTGCTGATTCACAGAAGAGGGACCGGCCAGGCCCCCACCCGGCCGGCAGGGGCGGGATGTGAGAGGCATGAGGCTAATTTGCCGTTGGAACCTCGGGACCGGGAGGGACAAAGGCCAAAACCCACGTTGGCAGCAGCAGGGGCAGGAAGCGTGTTGGAACTCGGGGCAGCTTCCTCCCTCCGCTCTTCCTCCCGGCACGCCCTCGTGTGGGAGCTGAACTGTCTGAGTTCCCGGGTTTCACCCCAGCTTGCTTCCCGGACTGACCGGCACCTCAGGAGTCCGCCACCTTCCCAGCGGACCCACCTTCCCACCTTCCCACCTTCCCCACCTTCCCAACTTGTCCCACAGGACGGAGCGCCTCTCCAGGTGTCTGGGGCCCTGGGCTGTGGCAGAGGACCGAGCGCCCTCACAGCGGTCCGGTCTGGGGGTGTCCGAGGGAACTGAGCCAGGAGGAGGCAAAGAGCAGCTGCATTGGCCGGGAATCAAACCGGGCCTCCCGCGTGGCAGGCGAGAATTCTACCACTGAACCACCAATGCACAGTGGCCTCCGGCCCATTTGCCGCCTCTTCACAGTGACTGTCCCTGTCAGGGAGTTGTTCCAGAAGGTCCCAACCTCACCTGGCAGGTTTGTGCATTCGGTGATGTCGAGCCACCCTGCTGCGCCTTAGGCGCTGAAGCCCAGTCCCAAGGCAGGATGGGACATGCCCGAACCCCTCTCTGTCCCCGCATCTGCCCAGGGGATGTGTCCCCCCGGCTGGCCATGGGGGCACGGTCCCGTCTTCACAGGAAGGGCCCTGCCAGGTGGGAGGCATTTTCTGCGGGAGCTCCCGCTAGCAGGGCCTATCACTGCGGGCCCCCACGGAGTCCACCTCTGCAGCCCTGGACTCTCCCTCAGGACGCAGTTCCACAGGGGCCTGCAGCAGGCCGTGCCCGGGAAGCAGGGCCTCCGGGCTGCCCACGCGGTGCCCACTTCTGGTGCTCCCCAAGCACCTGTCCCCCTGTGAGCCTGGAGCTCAGCTCGGGCTGTGCCTGGCCGTGATTGGGTTCTCTGGGCCCCCAAGCTGGCTGCTCCCTCTCACTGCCTCTCCAGGGGCTGCTCCAGTCTCAGTCTCATGTCTGCGATCAGTGCCTGACCCCTCACTCACCTCACCTGGGGCCCCTCGTTCACCCGCCGCCCTCACCTCACCCAGAGCCCCTCAACCCCGTACCCCATGGCCCCTCGTTCTCCTCACCCGCCCCCTAACTCCTCACCGCTGCCTCTCACTTACCTGCCCAAAGGCCCAGCCAGCTGTGCCTGGGGTCCCCCTGTGCTGGGTGCTGCCGTTGGGCAGAGGGTCGGAGACTGAGCTCTGAGCTGGGCTCCCTTGCTCTTCTCCGCGGTCCTCGTGGCTGCTCCCCGCCCTCTCCAGTTTTCTCACCCACTGCCCACCTCCGTCTGTAGCCAATTTCTAGCTACAACTTCTGGGCAATTTCTAGTGCCCGCCTAGCTGCCGATTCCTCTGGGGGTCCTCAGAGGAGCACCTCAGGGATCCCCTTTCCATGGCCGCCCGTCTTTGGGGGCAGCCCACCTTCCCTGGGGCCTTATGCCACACAGCACAGGGTGTGTCGTGAGTTGGCACACTCATGACAACTCATGACAACTCATGACATTTCCTGGGTCTGGAAATCACAGACCCAGGTCCTGTGCAGACGAAGGCAGGTGGGACGTGCATGAAAACGGGTTAGCAGACAGACGCCAGTCGGGGCCCCACTGGGAGTCCCCAGGAATGAGAGCAGCCTTGCAGGAAAGGCGACCTGAGCTGCTCCCTGACACCCCACTTCCCCTCTCTCAGGCTGGTGCGGGAGTTCGTGGCCCAGAACAACGCGCTGCAGATCAAGCACGTGATCCAGACCCTGTCACAGGAGTTTGCCCTGTCTCAGCACCCCCACAAGCCGGAAGGGGGGCCTCATCGGCCTGGCCGCCTGCTCCATCGCACTGGGCAAGGTGTGGACCCCTTGCCTGCCTGAGCCCCTGAGCCCCGGCTGGGGCTGAGCCGCCTCCCTGGCCCGCAGGACTCGGAGCTGTACCTGAAGCGAGCTGGTGGAGCCGGGTGCTGACGTGCCTGGGGGACTCCGACAGTCGCCTGCGCTACTACGCCTGCGGCGCTGTACAACATCGTCAAGGTGGCCGCGGCGCCGTGCTGCCGCACTTCAACGTGCTCTTCGACGGGCTCAGCAAGGTGCACCCCATCTCCGCCCTTCTGAGCCCCACCCCTCACCCCAGTCTCAGCACCCCGCCTCGGGCCCATTCCTGGCCTCGCACCCCACTCCCGGCTCTGCGTGGCCCCCCAGTGCCATGGTAGCAGCCCCTGGCACAGCGGCTGGCTCACAGAACAGCTGGGGACAGAGGCTACTCTTGTCCGCCCAGGTCCCCTCGGCACCCTCCCCCCATCCCCATCCCAGCCCCCAGCCACAGGGGCCACTGCTCAGCTTCCCAGACACCCCACACAGCTGGACTGGGGGTCCACAGTGGGCTCTTTCCTCGTGTCCTGGCTGTGATGGTCACCCTGTGTTTCGGCTCTGTGCCTCTGTAGCTGGCTGCCGACCCAGACCCCAACGTGAAGAGCGGCTCTGAGCTCCTGGACCGGCTGCTGAAGGTACCGGCCACTCTCCCCACACAGCCGTCCTGTGTTTGGGGAAGTGCCCTCGCATCCCGGTCAGGGGCCTCTGCACACCCCTGCCCCTGGGACCTGCAGGCAAGTGACAGCAAGAGGGGCTCCCCGGCAGCTCCAACTGTGTCTTCTCCACAGGACATCGTGACGGAGAGCAACAAGTTCGACCTGGTGGGCTTGCATCCCTCTGCTGCGGGAGAGGGTCTACTCCAACAACCAGTACGCGCGCCAGTTCATCATCTCCTGGGTGAGGCCGCGAGCTGCGGGGCCTCACTGGGGTATCTCTGGCGGCCACAGGCTCCGGCCCGGCAGTGGTCCCCGAGTGGCCCCCTTCAGCACGGGCCCCATCCTTCCCTGCATCCTCCCCTCGCCTGAGGTTCTCCGCCCCACGCACGCCTAACGGTTGCTCCTGCTGCCCCGACAGATCCAGGTGCTGGAGTCGGTGCCCGACATCAACCTGCTGGACTACCTGCCCGAGATCCTGGACGGACTCTTCCAGATCCTGGGCGACAACGGCAAAGAGATCCGGAAAATGTGAGGGGCAGGGGGTACACAGGACCCACCACCCAGCCCACGGCCGCTGCCGAGCCCCACTGCTCCCACACACTCCCCGCCCGACTTGGCGCCTCCTCTGGGAGCCCCCGACCCAGCCTGTGTCTCCATAGGTGTGAGGTGGTGCTGGGGAGCTTCTGAAGGAGATCAAGAAGAACCCGTCCAGCGTCAAGTTTGCCGAGATGGCCAACATCCTGGTTATCCACTGCCAGACCACAGGTGAGTGCCCCTTCCGGAGACCCTGGGCAGTGTCGCCGGGCTGGGTGGAATCGTGAACCTGGTCGGCTCACCCCGTGGTCACCCTCACAGCCAGTCTCCCACCGAGCTGCCCAACCTCACGGGGCCCTCCGGAGGGCCCTCCCGAAATCGGCCTTTAAATGAACAGCGCCCCTCCCGCCACACCAAGCAACCAGCCCCACGCGCGTTCAGCATTGCCCAGCAGGGACACTGCTACCCACTTTGGGAGGCCCTAGGTCCAGGTCAGCTGGCGCTGGCCGAGCCAGGCCGGGTCATGCCCCCTTGGTCAGCTCAGGAGCCATCAACAGCTGGGAGATCTCGGGAGGCCTCCCTCAGGCCTAGCCGGGACCCGTCACCTGGGCAGCAAGGACACTGGGTCTCGGCACTGGGTGCCCCAGCGGGGAGTTCGAGAGCCTCCCACCAGGGAGGGGCAAGGCCAGCAGACCGAACAGAGGGAGGTCCCTCAGGCCTGGGCCCCCTTCCTCCAGCCCCGCCTGAGCCCCCTGAGCCCACTGGGCGCTGATCCCTCCCACAGATGACCTGATCCAGCTGACGGCCATGTGCTGGATGCGTGAGTTCATCCAGCTGGCCGGCCGCGCCCTGCTCCCCTACTCCTCGGGAGTCCTGACTGCTGTGCTGCCCTGCCTGGCCTGGACGACCGCAAGAAAAGTATCCTGCCTAGCCAGCTGAAAGCCGGCTACGAAGTGGGGCTCTAGAGGTTGGGGTTTAGGGTTCCCTTGGGGTCCCAGGGAGTTGGCCTGCAGCACCGAGACTGGCCTTGACCCCTGGATGGCGGCCCTCCCTGGATCCTAGATGCAGAGATCTGGGACTTCCAACCTTCTCTTTCCGCCCCCCACCCTGTGGTCTGTGGGTGGAAGTGAGTCAGGAAGTGAGTCTCAAATTCCTTCCTTTGAGAAGGAATCAGCCTGGCTCGGGGATTTGGGGAGACCCCCCCAGCTCCCAGCTCCAAGGCCCCCCAGACCTGTGGCAGCTTCCCTTACCGTAATGCTCTCAGGCATCAAAGAAGCAGCCAGTGTTTGCAACCAGAGCCTCATGAAGCTGATCACCCCGAGGACGACGAGCCCGATGAGCCCAGGCCAGGGGCAACGGGCAGGCCGAGCCCAGCTCTGATGACGCCCCAGCAAGCCAGGGGGCCCGGGCAGCGGTGAGTAGTTGCAGCCCGGGGAGCCACGGCTCTCCTCATTCCTGGTCCAGCTGAGGGGAGGAGTAGGGGGGGCAAGACCTGCCTCTCGGCCATGCCCAAGTCCGTGTTCCTCACCCCGCTGCTGCCCGGAGCCTTGCATCAGGCCTGGTCACGGCCGCCAGTGCAGCCACTCTGGAAGATTTGGGCCTAGAGCTGGAACAATAGTCCAGCGGGAAGGGCCTTTTGCCTTGCATGTGGCCGACCGGTTTCCATCCCCGGCATCCCATATAGTCCCCCAAGCACCACCAGGAGTAATTCCCGTGTGGAGCCAGGAATGTGCTCTGAGCATGGCTGAATGTGACCAAAAAGAAAAAAAGGAAAGATTTGACCCTAGTAGGGGCACAGGCGGGGTTCCCGGAAGCTGCTCCCCTCCATCCCCAGACACGCATAACGTCCACGCAGGCCCACACATGCGCAGACACGCTCTCATACAGAGACACACACGAGCCCTCACACGACACAGACACATGACTCACACATGTGGAGCATGTACTTGCATGCACGTGGCTGACATGCATAGACTCAGCCACTCACACAGCGATACCAGCAGGGCGCCCCTTGACTCAGCACTCGGAAAATGAGCCCAGAGCAGCAGCCTCCTGCCGACCCGACCGCGAAGGACAGCAGCAGAGGCCTGGAATGCGGCCCTGACTCCTTCTAGAACTCTCCTGGCGCCTCCCCTGACTGAGGCCATGATCGCCGGAGGGTGGCTAGGCCACCTCTCCCTCTGCTGCTCCAGCCCCAGAGAATGAGCTGGTCTGCGGCCTGCTTGGGTCTTGGCTGAGCCTGGACCTGCCCATGAAGACGAAGGAATTTCCAGAGCCTTTCTTCCCGGCCCCTCTCAGACGTCACCTCTGAACAGCCGGGCAGAGAGCCCCTGGGGTTGGGGACAGAATCCAGAAACTTCCCTGACACCGAATGACCGGTAGGTGTCAGGTTACAGCCCAGCCTTCTACTGGGAGTCTGAGCAGCAAAACCGCTGGAGGCCCAACTACTTACAGCTGGAGCATTGGTGGTTCAGTGGTAGAATTCTCGCCTGCCACGCTGGAGGCCCGGGTCGAGCCCCCGGCCAATGCAGCAGCCAGATTTTTTTTGGCAGCTCCTTGCAAAGTAGGAGCCTGAGTAGCAAAACCGCTGGAGGCCCAACCTCTCTCAGCTGGAGCATTGGTGGTTCAGTGGTAGAATTCTCGCCTGCCACGCGGGAGGCCCGGGTTCGATTCCCGGCCAATGCAGCAGCCAGACTTTTTGGCAGCTCCTTGCTAAGCAGGAAAGCGGGAGATACAAACTCACTCTTCAGGAAAACAGGAATCCCAGCAGTAGACTTACTTTGTGAGCCCTTCCTGAGTTTCATCTTATCTTACTAGTTTCTGTCCCTTCATTTGTTTATTCCCCTTTTAGAAGACTTGGGAAAGTCAAACACTAGGACAGGCCTGTCTCGGCCTCCACGCCCTCCTTGTCCCTAGCCAGGCAGTCTGGAAGATCATCCCAGGGTACATTCCACTTACCACATTTGGCTGCCTTTTTCTTCTGTGAGGGTGCTTGAGGGTGTGGCCTCGTTTTGTCTGGGCTTGATAAGTCGCAGCATGCAGAGTTTTGAATATTTTATGCTGACCTAAAATGTGCTTCTTACCTCCGAGTCGAGAGCGGAGGCTGAGCAAGAGAGACGGGCCTGGGGCGACTGCAGCCACTTCCTCTGGGCCGTGGCAATGCTCAGGGATTTGTTGGCGCTGAGGCTCGCACAGCGTTTGGAGGCACTGAAACTCTTCTGGCTGTGCCCTTCTGAATGGTGCCCTGTGTGTTAGGAAATGTGCAGCCGTGTGAATGTTGTCTTCAAACAGTAAAGGCCTTCGTACCTTCCTCCCAGGGGGCCCTCCGCGCCCCAGCCGCTCCTGCGTTACGAGGAGCCAGCACCTAAGGTCAAGGCCATGACATGGCGCCATTGTGGCTGCCGCCATTGGTGGTTCAGTGGTAGAATTCTCCGCCTGCCACGCGGGGAGGCCCGGGTTCGATTCCCGGCCAATGCAGCCGACTCTCCTTTTTAGCTCATCTTGCCCGAGCTGGGCGCTGCACTGGTGGCTGGGCTCCCCACTTTACTGCCTTGTAAACAGTCTGTCGCTTCATGCTGCTTCTCACGCAGCACCTCACTGCCAGGAGCCAGAGGAGCCGGCTAGTCCCGGCCAGCCGAGTTCAGATTAAGGCCACGGCTTCACCCGGCCACTCTTTTCCTCTTCCCACTCAGCCCCCAGGGCCACCCAGCTCCTCTGACAGAAGCAGCAACCCAGCCTGTTCCCCCTCGTCAGATTCTAGGTCCCTCAGGCTGTCGCCACCTACACACACACACACACACACACACAGGCCTGGGGAGGCTGCCCGGGGCTCCTAGCCCCTCACCGCTCGCTCTCCTCCCTCAGGAAAGTGGCTACTGCCCCACTTTATTGTGTGTGTGTGTACATGTGTGCATGAGTGTATGTATGTGTTGCGTGACTGCATGTGTGCAAGTATCTATGCGTGATTGTGCATGAGTGCATGCATAGGTGTGCACATGTATGTACAGGTGTGTGCACGTAATGCGTATAGGTGTGCACATGTGTGTATAGGTGTGTGCACATGTGTGTATAGGTGTGCACATGTGTATAGATGTGTGCACATGTGTATAGGTGTGTGTGCACATGTGTGTGTAGGTGTGCGCATGTGTGTATAGGTTACACATACGTGTGTATAGGTACTGCACCTATGTGTGATAGGTGTACGCATGTGTATAGGTGTGTGCTTACGCATGTATAGGTGTGCGCACACGTGTGTATAGGTGTGCGCTTACGTGTGTATAGGTGTGCACATACGTGTGTATAGGTGTGCGCACACGTGTGTGTGGTAGGTAATGTGGCACGTGTGTGTATAGGTGTGCACATGCGTGTGTATAGGTGATGCACACGTGTGTATAGGTGTGCGCACACGTAGTATGGAGTGTGCGCACACGTGTGTATAGGTGTGCTTACGTGTGTGCATAGGTAAGTGCGCACAACGTGTGTATAGGTGTCTTGCCGTGTGTATGGGTGTGTGTGTATAGGTGTGTGCGTGTGTGTATAGGTGTGTGCGTGTGTGTATAGGTATGTGTGTATAGGTGTGCGTGTGTGTATAGGTATGTGCGTATGCATGTGTATAGGTGTGTGCTGGGTGTGTGTATAGGTGTGTGCACATGCGTGTGTGTATGTGTGTGTGCATGCGTGTGTGTATAGCACGTGGCAGGTGGGGGGCAGTGCTGCCTTCCTCCTTGTCAGGATTCCCTCCCTGGTCACTTTAGGGCTCATGGCCTGGATCCGGGGCCAGAGCGTGGGCTGCCGACTTCCAGTCTTGGCCTGGGACAGGCGCCCGGCCCGCTCGGCCTCAGCACCCGTCTGGGGCAGGTCATGCCTGTACCCGCATGCGGAGGCGAGTTTCAGAGAGGCAAGCGGGGCTGGTCAGATCCTTCTCCGCCAGGTGCCGAGGGCCGAGGTATAAGTCATCACCACCTGGCCGGGGCTCAGGCACTGGTGGGACCAGTATGGCAGCTCTGCCTGTCTGGGCACTGCAGGGCGCGGGGCGTGGTCAGGATTCAGAGGTGGTCTTTACTGTGAGTGGCCGTGCCCCACACAAACCCCCCCGTCCCCCACTTTGGTTCTGGGGTTTTAACTGCCTGGGGGCTGACCCAGCTGTCCTCAAGGGATACTCCTGGCTCAGTCTGTGGGGTCGCGGCACCCAGGGGACATGTGGCATGAGCGATGCTGCGGGCTCAGCACTGGTGCTGTGTCCCTGTGTCCTCCCAGACTGGGCTGTGTCCTTAGGGAGGAGAGCCGACAGAGTGGCCGGCAGCCACTTCAAGGCCTCGCGCTTAGCAGAGTGCGGCGGGGCTGCGGCCGGCTGCAAAGAACGGTTTAGACGTGAGTGTCGGGATGCCAAGGAGGGCAGGCAGGGGCGGGAAGGCACTGCCGCGTGCGGCGCCAGCTGGGGCATTTGAGCACCCCCCCACACCACAGCCCCGCGTCCCCGCCCTCTTCCTGGTGGGTGACAAGGTGTCACCGTGCAGGTGGGTTGGCACTTCCCAGGGGGCTTGTGATGTGGGCGCTCTCGGCAGAGTCAGCCTTGGGGGCATGTGCTGGCATTGGTGTCCAGAGCTGCAGAGCCTTCAGCCAGCGTCCAGGCGAGCCAGGAATCACAGCCCCAAGGATGACCTCCACTCCCCTCTTTCCCCAGGAGGCCCCGATGGAGCCTGTGACCCCAGCTTCAGCAGCGACTTCGGCGTCTTCACTCCCACCAGGTGAGTGTTAGGGAGCCTGCTGGCTCGTGGGGTGCTGGAGTCTCACCTGCCCGGCCCAGCCACTCTGGGGGGGCACCCGCCCACTCCTGGGAGAAGCAGCCAGCGCCGGTGAACCAGCAGTGCAGGGCAGCTAAGGCGCAGTCACCCCAGGAGGCACCTGCAGACGTCTTGCCTAGGCCCCGTTGCCTTGTTGGGGGGCCAGCGCTAACCAGGCTACTTAGACACACAGAGCACAGGCCATGTAATGGCACCACTGCCCACCAGGGGGCAGTGCAGGCCTGGCAGCAAAATCTGGCGACCTTCAGAGCCTGCGGCAGGAGAGAGTAGCCCTGGGACAGAATGGCCGCCCCTGGGCTGACAGAGTGCCCCAGCCCACTGCCTAGGACTGAACCAGCCCCTCTAGCTGCTCCCCTGACTGGGCTGGGGAGGCTTCTTCATAGGGCCCCTGCCCGGGGTCCCCTCATGAAGGGGCTTCCTCCCTCTCCCCCTGCTATGCTGAGGTCACTTCTTTAGGTCATCAGAGAGGGGCCAGGCTGCGAGGCAGGCTCATCCAGGCACAACGTGGTCCTGAGACCCAGCCCACCCATCCCTGCCATTTCCGGGATCTGCCCTGGGCGCAGCCCTGGCCTTGAGGGGCGGACATGGTCTGCGGGATGGGCATGGGAGGGTGCCTGGTAAGAAACTTCTGGAAGATGACCTCCGGCCATGCAGGCTCTGCGCCCAGGTAGCGCCTGGGCTGCCCCTCCCGAGCTGAATCTTTCAGGCCTGTGGGGCCTCAGGAGCCCTGTAAGGAGAGATTCAGGGAGGAACCTGCCCAGGGAGACGGGGAGGCCCTGGGGAAGGTGGGTTTAGAGAGGGAAGCGAAGGGCAGAGGAGGACCAAGCTCTCCAGCGCTCAAGGCAGATGGGGCGCTGGTCGAAGGAGCAGACAGATGACCCCTCGGGGCTATCCCAGCACCATGACAGCCGGGAGCCGCATTCTGGAACTCGGGCCAGGGCGTAGGGCGGGCTCTCGGGGGCGGGACCCCCTCTTCTGAGTGCAGGGAGCAGCCATGGGCCAGGTCAAGGGGGCCATGAGGATAAGAGACTGGCCAGGGTCAGAGGTTCTGGGGCCTGTGGGAGACTGTGGGTCGGGAACAGGTTCTGGGGCCCACGCGAGCACAGTGCGGGACTGTCCCTGCCTCTCACAGCCTGGGCGGCCGACCGTGAGTTCCCTGCCAGTGCGTATGACAGACATGCCTCAGGGCGGGGCGGAGTTAAGGGATCTCGCCAAGATTAACTCCCCATGCGTTCTCAGCCAGAACCGGACCATGAAGTGCCGTGGCGGTCACTTTGGGTTTCTCTCGGGCGGTGAGCGCCATTCGGGACCCCACGGGCGCTGCCCCCAAACACCAGCCCAGATGCTGCGAGGCTCTGTCCAGCCTGAGCCTCAGGACCACAGCCTTGGCTCTTGGGGGCCTCGGCCAGAGCCCTGTGCTGTGTCATCAGAGAGCCCCACCTTCTAGACTACCGGGGGCAGAGGTGCCGCCTCTCCCGAAACCAGCACAGCGTGGCAGACTGCCACGTCACACTCGTCGGCATGGGAGGGCGCTGGCTCGCACCCTCGCCTCGGGGCATCAGAGGGAGGGGCTCGGGCATCAGGGGCTCCTGAGTCAGGGAGCAGCTGAAAAAGCATGTGAGGACCCAGCGCCGTGAAGCCCCCAGGAGAGGGCCCTGCATGGGACAGTGCTAAGGGCAGAGACTGGTGGGGGGAGAGGAACGGACAGGGAGCCCCCCTGCCCCGCACAGAACATGTCCCTGATCCGACTCAGAAAGGAACGGCCACGCAGGCAGCCCCTGCCGGGCCATCTGGGCGTGAGTCCCGCCTGGGCCAGATGATAAAAAAACTTCGGCCCATGTGGGAACCTCTGGGACCTGCCTCCGTGCTCTGGGCCCAGAGGGTCCGCCCTAAGGCTGGGGTGCCTGGCTGAGCTGGGGGGTGCAGCTCTGGGGTGCTGGATGGGGGAAGAGGACTTGGGTTCAGCTGTCCCCTAGCTGGGGCAGGCCCCGGAGCGTGCCACATGCCCACTCTGCCCCCAGCTCTGGACAGGCCCGGGCGCGCCCCCACCTAGACGGGATCGTGCAGGTGCTCAGCTGCCACCTGAGTGACACAGCCATTGGCATGATGACCCGCATCGCCGTGCTCAAGTGGCTGTACCAACTCTACATCAGGGCGCCCGGAAGGTGAGCTTTGGGCTCGGCACGGCTCCAGAGGCACCCCAGTGCTGGGAAGGGGTGCAGGGCCCCCCGTCTTCCGCCCCATCCCGGCTACGGCCGGCTCACGGCACCGCTTCTCTGCGCAGATGTTCCGGCACGGACAGCCTCTTCCCCACCCTGCTGCACACTCTGTCGGACGGAGTCGGACGAGGTGGAGTCACGCTACCCCTGCCCTGCTCCCACACACCCCTGCCAGGTGCCTGCAGAGGCGCAACTCCTGGCTGCTGCCCAGCGGGAGCTGGACAGACCCAGCTGGGGCGGTGCCCAGGGTAGGTGGCCCTGTTTCCCGCCATGGTGGAGCTGAGGTGTGCTTGACTCTGCCCTTCCCAGGCCTGGGAGAACACAGGGACCTGTGGGGTGGGTCAGGAGCCCCACGGGACATCATAGTGACCACCAGCCTGAAACCAGCCCTGCTGGCCAGAGAGGGCTGTCCCTCACCCCTGACCCCCAGCCTGGCAGCAGGTAGGGATGGTAGGTCCCCTCCCAAGGCACCAGGCAGCTCTGGGTCCTCTGGGCAGCAGTGCCTGTGTGGGAAGGGGAGGCCATGGTCAGTGCTCCCTGGGAAGGCCGTGGTCAGTGCTCCCTGCGCCAGCCCAAAGCTGCACGAGGGCAGGTGTCTGCTCTGCAACGCCACAGTTCTCTGCATTTCTAGAATGATCCCAACTGGACTGGAGCAAATAGTACAGCAGGTAACAGCTCTTGCCTTGCATGCAGCTGACCTGTGTTTGATCCCTGACATCCCATAAGTCCCCCGAACTCATCTAGCAGTAATTCCTGAGTGCAGAGCAAGGAATAACCCCTGAGCATAGCCGGGTGTGACCCAAAAACAGTAAAATCCAAAACATGTTCTGGAGTCTGCCATTGATTCCTACTCACCCAGCACCGGCGTCCTGCACACGCGGCCCTGCACACAGGCGCTCTCTCCCCCCCTCTCCCTACCCACACAGCTCTGTAATCTGGCAGTGTGGTGCTGGAGGCCACCCAGGGGTACTCGGGCCTGCAGATGATAAAAAGCTTCGGCCCATGTGGCCAGGCGCTCTGGCCCACACGGTTATCACCAGGACTTCCTGGAGAAGGTGATAGTTCTCCAGGGACGGATGTGAGAGAGTTTGCATCATCATTCTGGGATGAGGCTCCCGGGCCTTCATGGCCCTGGGATGAATGTCTGAATGTGTGAGCATCTGTGAGTGTGTGTGAGCGTATGGGGTGTGCATGAGCATGTGTGAGCGTGAGCATCTGAGCATATGAGGTGTGAGCATCTGTAAGTATGAGCATAGGATTATGTGAGTGTGAGCATATGTGGCTGTGTGTGAACATCTGTAAGTGTGTGAACGTGTGAGCATATGTGTGCATGAGCCTCTGTGCATGAGCACCTGAGCGTGCGTGAGCATCTGTGGTGTGTGAGAGCATCTGTGAACATATGTGAGCACCTGAGCTTGCATGAGCACCTGTGACTGTGTGTGAGCATCTGAGCATGTGCGAGCATCTGTGAGCATTGTGAACATCTAAATGTGTGTGGCGTGTGTGAGCATCTGAGCGTGCGTGAGCACCTGTGAGTGGTGTGTCCAGAGATCTACTGGGAGTCTGTGGCATGTTGAGTACTGGCATGGGCAGAGGGACTGGCCGAGGACAGGACAGCAGGGCCAGTGGCTCATTGTAAGCCACTCTAGGAGCCTTGCTCTCCAGCAAGGATTTATGAGGTGTGGAGGGACCCCACTACTGGCAACCTCACTCAGGCGCCCGGTGCCTTGACCCCAACGAGAATTTGCAAGGTACAGAGGAAACCTCTGGGTCAGAAGCCTGGAGTGAGCCCTGAGGAAGCGGCAGGCAGGGCTGGGGGTGGGCACCCGGGCTCTGGGCTCACGTCTGTGGCTGCTGGAGCGTTCTAACCTGCCAGGACCCTCCGGACTTGATCCTGCCTTTGTGCCCCCTCCCTGCCCCAGAACTAGGCACGCAGAAGGGGCTGGAATGTGAGGAAGGAAAGACGGTCCCCGACTGGGAGGGTGCCAAGGGCTGCACACATGGGTTCTGCGGCTGGACGCCCTAGTCAGTCCCGTAGGCAGAGCCCCTGATGGATTCCAGGAGTGGGACTAGCCCCACAACACCCTGAAACAGGAACCACCAGCCAGTCCGGACCCCTCCCCAGGTATGCTTCATGTCCCGAGGCTGCATTGCGGCGGGGCTGTTCTCAGTGGGAGAGCGAGGGGTCCCAGTCCCGCACCCTGTGTCTCTGTGGACCTCCTGGAGGCCTGGGAAGTGGCCACTGCCTGTTGTGACCTCATTCCTGGAAGCCGAGAGCTTTGCTGGGAAAGCCGGCCCGGCCCGGCCCTCAGCCTGTCCTCTGCGCCATCCGTCACCCCTCAGGGGAGCCCCGCCAGGGCCGGCAGCCTGTGTCCCCAAGGCCCATTCTGTGCACTGCGGCCTCGGGACCCAGACCCGAGCGCTGGCAGGAGAGGGCTGTCCCGGCATTCCCTGGAGCGAAGAGCAAGGTCCAGACTCCCCGGGACGCCCTCACGTTTCACTCCAAGCTGGCTGGCCCATGGCTCTGGGCCTGGCTTCTGAAGACAGCGGGAGGCAGGCGGTGCCGGGGGGGGCGCTCCTCCGGCCAATGTCTTGGCAGAAGCTTCCCAGAACCAAAGCTCCGGGCGTGGCATGTGGTCAGCATCTGCCCATGGACGCCCTTTTGCAGCCACAGGGTAAGGACTGCCCAGATGGACCCGCTAGGCCTGCTGGGCGCAGGATAGCAGCAGTAGCCCCTGTGCCTCCCGCCCGGCTGCCCTCATCTGTGCACAGTGTCCGCACTCCCCATAGCGCGGGTGGGGCAGGACGGGCAATACGCCTCCCCACCCCCTGTTGCCTTGGTGACACAGGCCTGCAGAATATTGCTTGCTTATACCCCCCTCCTCACCAGAAAGAAAGCACAAGTGTTTTATATTCATTTTCCAAAGAGCTGTGGCACGCATACTAATTGCCTCAGCTTCCCTGTGCTTCCCCAGGATTCATGTCCTGTGCACGGGGCTGTCCGGGGCTAGGCCCACATGGAGCTCTGGACCTGGAGTCGGCCCAGAGCAAGGCCATGGAGCTCACCATGTCCTCGTTCCAAAGCTCTCTGACTGGCTGTGGGGTCTCCAGGCCAGGAGGGTGGGACACAGGAACCTTGGCAGAGACGGGAGGCCACGTGCAGCCCGGGGCAGCTCCTCTGTACCAACCCAGGCCCCTCCTCCATGGGAATCGTGCCCACGGCCACAGCCAGCCCTGTGGCTGCCCGAGGGGCCACCTCCCCTCTTCAATCCAGAGTATCCCCTGTTGTAGTAGCCCCTTTCCTGTGCCTCACAGGAAGTGTGTGTGTGTGTATAAGTGTATTTGCATACACGAGCCTTCCACAGGAAGTGTGTGTGTGTGTCTATGCACCCACAAGTGTGGGTATGTGTCTGCATACATGAGCCTTCATGGTGTGTGTGTGTGTGTGTGTGTGTGTGTGTGTGTGTGTGTGTGTGTGTGTGTGTGTGTGTGTGTGTGTGTGTTGTGTACACATGCATGCCCTCTGCAGGAGAGGGAGAGTGTCCCAAAAACTCACTGTCCCCAGGAGGCTGCAGGCTCCTTAGCTGCCCTGGGCCCCGATGAGCCATCCGGTGCATCTGCGCTGAGGTGGGAATGCGCTCACCACTGCACACCACGTTTCTGCCTTAACTGGCCTTTTGTTTCCTCAAATGAGAGAATTCTGATGTGACAAGTGAGGCTCACCCACCCGCAGCTGTGGTGGGACAGGAGAGAAGGTTCGCGTCGCTGCGCCCTGCAGGGTCCTGGCCCCACTGGCTGCGGCTCCCAGCAGGCCACCGAGGAGTCCCCGTGGTCTGCATGGCCACTGGCAGGGCGAGGTGCCTCCTTGGGCACAGACGAGGAAGCTGAGACTTCCTTCTCAGGGCAAGACTTCGGGCCATACTCTGGCCCAGCCTGGCCGTTGGCAAGGTCCAGCCCGCCCCTTGCTCCCGCTTGGTTTCCTGCAGTGCCCCTGGGCGGCCTGTCCCTGCTTTCCGTGCACATGAGCCGGCCACAGTGCTGCGGAGTGCCTGCCTCCCCAGAGCTGCCAGTGGGCTCATCGGTGTTCTTGGGGTTCAGCCGTGCAGTGGCGTAAGGGAAGGACCCTTTCCAGTGTGCTTGCCTGACACCATTTGGGGTGTGGACCCCGGCGTCCTCTCCATCCTGCCCCAGTTGGGACACGGCCTTGGCCGCCATGAGCATAGCCTTGTCCATCAGCACTTCCGACCTCTCAGGAGTGGGGCCTGGGGAATAAACGCCGGCTTCCAACTCCCCGCCTCACTTGCTGGACTGTGGGCCAGGCCCCCTGTTTGCCCTGGCACTCATGGCTTCCTGGCCGCTGACTCGGGTCCCCTTGGTGCCTCCACACCCAGCCCCTAAGGGTGGTATGGGGGTGCCCGCTAGGAAGCCTACCAGGTGGGGAGAAGGGGGGCACCGCTAACGCCTGTGGCCCTGTGGAGAGGCAAGTGGACGGGCAGGTGGGGCTCCTGAGGAGAAAGGCCGAGCTTCTCCTCGACCGGGCGAGCCGTGCACCCCCCAGGCCAGCCCCGCGGTCACTCCAGAAGGTCCCAGCATCTTTGAGGCCTGTCCCCACACCCCTGAGAGGACTTAGTGGGCGCTGGCACCTGGGGCTCTGCCCTCATGCCTGGCTCCTCTCCCCAGGTGGTCCTGAAGGATCTGGAGGTGCTGGCAGAAATCGCCTCCTCCCCGCCCGCCAGACGGATGACCCAGGGCCCCTGGGCGGCCCTGACCTGCGGCTCGGCCACTTTGAGCTCCAGGTGCCACAGCTAGCAGGGGCCGGCCTGCTGCCCCCGGTGAGTTTCCCTGCTGCCCGCCTCCCACCCAGGGAGGATCCCTGCAGGCCTTGGGCCCTTTGAGCCAAACCCAAAACTCTTCCACCCCATCAAGAAGCAGCCACCAGCACCCCAGGGCCCCAGCTGAGGGCGCGACTGCCGAGAAGCCAAAAATCGTGGCTCTGGTGGTAGCCGCCACATGATGCGTCCCACAACCTGCTTCTGGCCGCATGGTATACAGTGGGCCTGGCCGTCTGGGGGGCGCAGCCCCCCGCAGGGACCCCAGCCGCAGTGCCCAAATCTGGAGATGGAATGTGCCCACTCTGTCCTGAGGCACAGAAGCTTTGGGTCGGCTGGTCGGGGGACCCCATGCTACCAGCCCCTGGCCTGCAGCACCTGCTCCAGGGGCTGCCCGGACCTGGCCGTGCCCCCTGTATCACCCTCGGGAACACTGAGGCTCGTGCCACACACCTCGCCCCCCGCCTGTAGCCCTGCAGGAAGAAGGGGCTCCTCAGGCCCTGTAGTCCCAGGATTCAGGGTTCCTGTCACTTGAGGCCCACCCATGATCTCAAGAATCCATCCTGTGTCCTAAGTCAGCACGGCCAAAACCTGAAAACTCTGGGTGGGGGCACAGAAGCCTAGTGTGGGGGGCAGAGTCCCACTGCGGGGCCAGGTCCATGAGAGCGGGTGGAGCGGGGGCAGCCAGAAGGGGGAACCTGAACTTGGTGCCCCCAGACTTCCCTCTTCCCCCGAGTCCCCGGGTCGTTGGGAAGGAGCTTTGGCCTGCCTGCCCGACCCCGAGGGGCTGCCAGCTGGAAGAACACAGCCCCTGGAGAGTACCTGGCCCCAGGTCCCACCTGCAGGGGTCGGGGCAGACTCATGTCCCTGGCAAGATCTCAAGGGTCCAGCTGGGCAGTCCCGGAAGTGGGTCCTAAAGGAACTGCGCGCTCAGGCCTCAGGGGCTGGGCTGTGCGTGCACCCAGCTGGGACCCTTCCTGCTGGAGCGGGGCCTCCTGCCTTCGGAACCCAGCTCGGAGAGGAGAAGGAGCAGGCGCTGTGGGCCCCTGGGGGCTGAAGGACACATGCAAGGGGCTCCCACCTTTCTTTGGGCTGGGGAGGTGCCCTCCGAAAGGTCACCCGCTCCTCTTGGCCCCCCAGGGTATCTTCACTGCCCTCCTCTCAGCCCCTGCCCCCGCAGACGCCGCACCCAGCCTCTGCTCTGCGCCAGGCTGGGCCCCGTTTCCCGGCACCCCACCTGCTTGGCTCCACAGCCAGCCCTCAGGCCCTCAGAGGGAGCACTTCCTGGGCCTGGCCGGCCTCCCCAAAGCTCCCACCCCCACCCCACGGCTCCCGCTGGGCACCCCAGAGTCTGCCCTGCAGAATATCTGTCAGGGCACCCGAAGGCCCTGGAGTGGCAGTGGAGAGTCGGAGAGCCCAGGGCAGGGAGCAGGGACCCCGCGGAAATGGGTGGCGGGGAGGCTGGACCCTCGGAGAGGCCGGACTGGGCCACCAGCCTGTGCACATCTGGTTTTGCTGAACTGTGACTTGGTTGTGAGCGAGGCGGAGCTATTTTTAGCCTGACTTGTGAGGGCCGCCACGTCACGGGCTCCAAACTCCCCTCCAGACGTGGCTCAGAGTTGCTCTTGTCGCCACATCAGGGTTCACTTAGGCACATCTGGGTGACCGGCCCTGCGCTCACAGCGCCCCCACCCCGGGGAAGCTAGCTACCCCTCGTGATCCTGCCGTGCACTGCGCCGGACCCCTGAGGCCAGCAGTACCCCAGGCCAGGGGGACCTGCCCTCCCCCTCTTCCTCCCCAGCATGGGGTCAGGCGCCCCTCCTTAGGGCTTGGGGCGCCGGGCTGGCAGACCTCCGCAGAGGAAGCTTTCACCGGAACAGCCGGGAAGGTTTCCTGGGCGAAGAGGAAGCGGCTGTGCCCCCGCCCCACTCCGTGTCATTGGTTCTGCTCCTGCTCCTCCATCCCCGCCATCCTCACTGCACCTCCAGGAAGAGGCATCTCGGGCCCCCAAAGGGCTGCCCTAGGCCCGTGCCCAGCAGAGCCCCCACCTCCACCCCAGCCCCAGGGCCTGTGCCCAGCGGTGCCCTTCACCGTCCTGGGAAGCTTCTGGCAGCCTGGGCACCCTGAGAACAGAGGCTGCCAATGCAGCTTTTCCCACAAGTTTACTCCCTCCTCTACCCCAGGGTGCCTGGAGTTGGGGAGGCAGTGTGGGCGGGGGCCAGTTCTCCCCCCCAAACACGGGGGGGGCTCATGGGTGGCGCTTCTCCTGGCAGCCGCCCCTCCAGGCAGAGCAGAGTGAAAAGTCCCCGGGTGGACGTTCCCCCGTCTCCCCCTCAGGGGAACCCTGTGCGCTTGGGGGTGCCGCCAGCTCAACACCCCCTGCTCAGGGCCACCCTGGCCCTCGGGGGCCGCCCGTTCACAGCCCTACATCGCACTGAGTAGCGGCCACCCGTGGTGGAATGCACCCCCGTCTGACAGGCGCCGGCTGAGCTAGCCCGGTGCTTGCCTCCCTTCTGCCCAAGCACCCACTCCGCTGAGCCCAGCCCCGAGGAAGGAGGCCAGGCCAGCTGGAGAGGGGCGCCCTGCTCCCTCCTGTCACTGCCCGCAGGCACTGGGGCTCACACCTGGTTGCTGTGTACCTGGGCTCTTACTTCTTGGGGTACCAGGGACTGCGCTCAGCTGTGGCATGATGCCAGGAATCCAACTCAGGCCCCTCGGTCGGGCCTGAGCTCCTCTGGACAGCCTGGGAGCCTGAGCGGCCTTGGGGCGTGGGGCAGGATGAGGTCAACACAGTGGCGGGAAGGCCCCGGAGCCAGAGGCTACTGCCTGACTGTAGTGACCTGAGCCGCATGCCGCTGACCCCTGTGGGGTGGGGCCGGCCAGGCCAGGCAGAGGCAGCCCCATTCACGGTGTATGTCTGGATCCCCCGATTTCTCTCTGACTGGTCGCTGTGGGGAGCACCTGGACGCATGACGGTGGAGAAAGGCCTTGCTTCTGCCTGGCAGCGGGTAGCGAGTCCCTGCTGACGCCACTGGCTCCGGTTGCTTGTGAATGGCCATTTCATCTTTAGGCATCTTCTTTCTGTCCCCATTTTGTTGAGGGACTTTATCGTGAGAGGATGTTGAGTCTGAAAAGCGTTTCTCTGCTCCTTTGATAGTCATGGGATCTGTTTGGGGAGGCTGACAGTGCTCCTTGCTCCTGGTTCTTCGCTCAGGGGATCTCTCCCGGCAGGGCCCAGGGATGCCGAGGATCAAACCCGGCTGTGGGTGAGGCAGGTGCCTTCCTTCTCGGCCCCGGCCGTGTGTTGTTTCTTTGCTTTTGCTGACGTGGTGTGTCCATTAATTGATTTGCATATATTGAACGGCCCGTCTGTTCTTGGAATGGGAGTCCACACCGACAGTGGTATATAATCCTTCTTGATACAGTGTTGGATCCATTCACCAAGATTTTGTTGAGGATCTTTGCATTGGTCTTCATCAGGGTTACTCGTCCCTTTTTGTTTTGCTTTGGTTTGGGGCCATACCCAGTTGCTCAGGGCTTACTCCTGGCTCTGCACTTGGGGATCACTCCTGGCTCTGCTTGGGGATTACTCCTGGCTCTGTGCTCAGGGATCACTCCTGGCTCTGCGCTCGGGGATCGTTCCTGGCTCTGCACTTGGGGATCACTCTGGCTCTGTGATCAGGGATCACTCCCTGGCTCTGTGCTCGGGGATTACTCCTGGCTCTGCGCTCGGGGATCACTCCTGACTCTGCACTTGGGGATTATTCCTGGCTCTGCGCTCGGGTATCACTCAGGGATCGCTCCTGGCTCTGCGCTCGGGGATCACTCCTGG
This sequence comes from Cryptotis parvus, assembly GCA_021461705.1. NCBI lineage: Eukaryota > Metazoa > Chordata > Mammalia > Eulipotyphla > Soricidae > Cryptotis > Cryptotis parvus. The sequence continues at coordinate 31,138 of JAJIBD010004575.1, read as the reverse complement.
CTCTGCACTCAGGGATCACTCCTGACTCTGCACTTGGGGATCACTCTGGCTCTGTGATCAGGGATCGCTCCTGGCTCTGCGCTCGGGGATCACTCCTGGCTCTGCACTCAGGGATCACTCCTGACTCTGTACTTGGGGATTATTCCTGGCTCTGCGCTTGGGTATCACTCAGGGATCGCTCCTGGCTCTGCATTGGGGATCACTCCTGGCTCTGCACTCAGGGCTTACTCCTGGCTCTGCATTCAGGGATCACTCCTTGCTCTGCACTCGGAGATCACTCCTGACTTTGCGCTGGGGGTAACGCCTGGCTCTGAGCTCTGGAATCACTCATGGCTGTGTGCTCAGGGATCACTCATACCAGGGAATTGTATGTGGCAGCAGAGATGAAATCTAGGTTGGCCACCTGCAGGACAAGTGCCCTACCTACTGTACCATTGCGGCTGGCCCCATGCGGGTTGCCTGATCTCAGACCCAGAGCCCCTGTCTCTGCAGCACTGCTGTGTGTCTGTCCCCCTCTCCTCAACTGTCCTTTACTGCCCAAGAGGAAATGCCCTCGTAGACATGGATGAAGAAAGCACTTCACTCAGCCAGTGAGCAGATGTTCCCTGCGGCCTGCTGTGGAGCCAAGGGCGGGTCAGCTGGGTGTTGGTCGCCAGAAGCAGAGTCATGTTTCCTGGGAACTTCTGGGTTTTGTTACCTGTGGTCGTCCCCTCCCCCCCCCCCCCACACACACACACCACACCCGGATTTTGTTACCTGTGGTCCCCCTACACACACACGAACACACAAACACTCACTCACTACACCACACCACACCACACCACACACACACACACACACACACACACACACACACACACACACACACACATCATTTTGGCATTTGCTTCTCTTTGGGACACCCCTCCCGGGACACAGGCTAAACCCCTGTTCCTTCCTCTGCACGCAGGTTCCAGAGGCCTGGAGCCTTCTTCCAGAGGCCTAGAGCCTTCTCCTTCCACGCCCACCATGAACTCCTACTTCTACAAGTTCATGATCAACCTTCTCAAGAGGTTCAGCAGTGAACGGAAGCTCCTGGAGGCCAGAGGTGCTTTCATCATCAGGTCAGCCCCCATTTAGAGTCCCTCAGCGACCCCTTCCCTCGGCTCCCTCTTCTCCCATCTGCGGGGTGCAGACAGCTCCCTCCATATCTTGTGGTGAATTCCGTTACCCCTTCAGTATGATTCTTGTCCCATGGAGCCAAAGCTCAGAGTCTGGGGGAGCCAGGAGACTGCCAAGGTGGCGAGTGTGGAGGGTCGGTGCTTGGGGACCAGCTGTGGCTTTGGGGAGCCTGGCCTGGGCATCCTGTGGAGCTCTCCCCAGCGGCTGCCCTGTGCTCGCTCCGGAAAGTGACCCATAGACCACCAGCGACTCAGGGGGCACAGACCCTCCCATCAGGAAAGCGTTCTGGGCTCGGGAAAGTGACCCACAGGCCACCAGCGTCTCGGAGAGGCACAGTCCCTCCCATCAGGAAAGCTGCTTTTGGCGTGCAGTGCCCGCCCCTGGCTGCCCCACCCCCACTCCTTTCACCGGCACAGCTGGAGACACTCGGCAATGCTTTCCCGTGCTCTCAGGGTGCTGCGAAGCTGGCAAAGCCCTTCTGGTGCCAGGCGCTGGGGACGGGCTGGGTGGTGCCTGAGCTGCCAAGGGGCTTGGAGGCATGACAGGAATCGTCCCAGCCGGGTCTCCTAGGCAGGACAGAGGACGTGCATGCTGAGACCCAGGGGGCCAGGGGGAAAGGCAGCCTCGGGCCCTGCACAGCGCTGGGCCTTCAGCTGGGCCTTCAGCCTTTATCCGTAGCCTTCCCGCCCCACCCTCATTCGATTCTGGGCCGGGGTGTGGCCAAGCTCCTCCCTTTATTATTTTTTTTTATTTTTTGTGTTTGTTTACTTTTTGTTTTAGAGCTAATCTGGAGTTGCTCAGGGCTTATTCCTAGCTCTGTGCTCAGGGATCACTCTTGGTGGAGCCTGGGGACCCTATGGGTGCCAGGATCAAACCCAGGTGGGCTGTGTACAAGCAAGTGGCCTCCCCCACCGTGCTGTTGTTATGGCCCCAGTTCTTCCCCTAAAAGCCAGCTGTGTTCTCAGAGGGAAGTGGAGGGAGCGCAGTGGGTGCTGGGAGCCCGGCAAGAGATGGGGCCCCGGGTGGAAACAGGAGCCAGCAAGAGAGCGAGCGAGATTTGTGACTGGCTTATCAGACTGTGCGAGACCCCAGGTGGGACTTGGGGCCGTGGGCAGGAAACAGGATCACTGTCTGGTGACGGCCCAGGACAGATGGTGAAGAAATGCTTGGAGAAGGCCCTAGCCCAAGACACGGGGTCGACGCTTCACTCATTCATTCATTTATTCATTCATTCGTTCATTCATTCATTCTTTGGCTCCCCGGCTCCTTACCAAGTACTGACTGTTCTGACAGACTGCAGAGACTGTTCTGGAAGGTTCTGCCCGGTGCCCTGTGGTGCTTTTTGTTCCATTGGGTCAGTGGTGAGGCAGCAGGGAGGCACCGAGGCACTGCAGTGTAGTGGGCGCAGATGTGGGGAAGGGCCTGGGAGGGAGAGGCCAGTGGGGACCAGGGTGGCCTGCAGGGAGGAGAGAAGGACAGGAGAGAAGCGCGGAGCCCACAGCTCGTGTCCTCACTGAGGGAGGGGCCTGCTGGGGTCCCCTGTACCACCGGGGTCGTGGTGAGGGTGGGACAGGTGGTCTCCCCACTGCGCTGGCCCCCTCCATGATCCCGCCTCGAGCCCAGGGATCTGAGGAGCAGAGACAGCCTCCTGCCTGTCCTCTCTCCCCTACCTGCATCGCCCTGCAGATCTCAAGGCTCTGGCCACTAGTGTCCCCTCCTGGCCATGAATCTCTCCCTGGAGCGTGGGCCCTGCCCACCTCCTTCCCCTTCCTGGGTGTCTGCTTTGAGAGGTGCAAGCTAGGGTCTGGGAGAGGGTCCCCTCTTCACCATGCATGCCCAAGTCATTTCCTCTTGCCCCTTAAGGAGAAGGGACCCAGCAGCTGTCTGAGGGGTCGGGGATCTGGGGTCTCAGGGTGGGGAAGGCCCAGGAGCGCCCCTGCCCACTCTGTCCAGGTTTTCCCAGGCCATTCCCCTGGGACCCTGAGCAGGGTCTGGACGCCTAGTCACATGCTAAAGAGGCCCGTAGCTCAAACCCCACCGCTCAGCTCAACTGCGGCCAAACCGTGTGTGCAGAAAAGAAGGGATCCAGGGCAGACCCTCACCATCCCCAGGAGGCGGGCGAGCGCCCACAGCGGGGTCAGGCAGGAGCGTGGGGTCCTCCCGAGTGGCCTCCCTGGCAATGGCGGTGGCACCTTGTCACTCTGCAGAGGGTTACATAAGCCGCTGCCGCAGCTCTCCACAGCAGATAGAGGGCTCTTCTGCCTCATGATCAGGGCCCGGCCCCCACGGTGGTCTGGGCGCGGGGAGCAAGAGGGAGAGAATCAGGCCTTCTGTCCCCGCCAGGCTCTGCTGCTCCTGCCCTTAGAACAACTCAGCCCCGAGTGGGTGTCTGTGTACCTTCCCTCCTCCGGCCTCTTCCCAGCCTTCCTGCCAGTGCACGAACAGCGCGGGACTTGTTTGGCCCTGAACTGCTGCCCTTATCCTCGGGGCGGGGTGGGGGCAGCCCGTGTGAGGAGTGGGGGGCGGGGCGGTAGGGGGAGCCCAGCGGAAGCCAGCAGCTGCGGCGTGTACAAGGCCGGCTTCTGTGCGGGCAGCTCTGCGGCCAGGAAGGCCCTCTGGCCCGGCCGGCCCGTCAGCTGCGTCCCCACTCCCTCCTCCCCCGACTCGCCAGAGGCCGGCTGGGAACTCAGAGCCCTGTCCCCTGCCCCAGCCTGGCCTCTCAGGAAACGGCCCGGGGTGAGGGAGTATGAAGAGCCTGGGGGGTCCGAGCTGTGCAGCCCTTTCCCAGCCCCCAGGCTCCGGCTCCCGCTGGCATCCCCTAGCCCACCTCTGCACCCCCCAGTGTCCCGGTCTCCATAAGAACTGGAGTTGGGGGGCGAGGCTAGCCCAGCGGGTAGGGCGTTTGCTTTGTACGCGGCTGGCTTGTGCCGGCCTGGCCCGGGTTCGATCCCCGGCATCCCATATGGTCCCCGAGCACCGCCAGGAGTGATTCCTGAGTGCAGAGCCAGGAGGAACCCTGAGCATCGCTGGGTGTGACCCAAAAAAGCAAAAAAAAAAAAAAAAAAGAACTGGAGTTGGGGGCCAGGGAAGGCGTGACACTGAGTGACCGTCCATGGGTGTGGGCGGGGCCTGGCTGGAAACAGGCTTCCTTGCACTGCTGTCCTTGTGCCTTGCGCCCTGGGAGGCAGGGTCAGATGGCCGGGAGGGTGGGGGAAGGGGTCGATCAGCATGGGCCCCAGGAATGCACCCCTCTGTGTCCTTATGCGCCACTGACCGGTGGGGGGAGGCCACTGACTGGCCAGGACCCCCAAATCCCATGATGCTGATCCATGGAGACCAGCGAGCAGGGGCCCTGGCCGCGCCTGGGTCCGGGCACTTCAGAGCCGCCCTCGGCTCCCGCCCCAGCCCGCAGGAGAGAGCTTTTAAGAGGCCCCCTTTGCTGCCTGGCGCCGTGTTAATGGACTGTCCACTCATGCCGAATGAAGCTCAGCTGTCCTGGCAGGTTCCTGCCCGGAAGAAGCCCTGGGGCTGCCTCACTGGGGGCCCCGTGGGGCGGAGCCCTAGGACCTAGATGGGGGGCCTCATTAAGGAGCCCCCCAGCCCCCCCAGAGACGCTGCTCTGGCCGCAGTAGATCTCTCGGGGCGTCCCTGCCCAGCAGAGAGAAGCCTCAGACCCTACTGGGGACTGGGGGCACCGGCCCAAGTGCCTGAGAGTGGAGAGGACCCCTCACAGTCCGAGAGCCCCATGCTAGCACCTCCACCCTCCTAGGACAGCCCCTCACACACCCGCGCCCCACGGGAACGATTTCCTCATCATCGAGTAGGACGCGCCTGTAGGGTTCTGATGGGCTGCGAGGTGGGAAGGGAAGGCCCCAACCAGGCCCCGCAGGGAAGCCACGTTCCCCTTTCTTGGACAGTGCCGGTGCAGATGAGACCACGGGGTGCTCCCCGAGAGGGGCCCCAGCCCCTAAGCCCACACACCTGCCCCCTCCAAGCAGGAAGCTTTGCAGGCCGCCACAGGCTTGGAGCTTGTAGTCAGGTGGTTGCCCGGGACGAGGCCTCGCTTATGAGCCTCTGAAGCTGGAGCCCACAGCAGTCGGGGGCCTTCGTGCTTGAGGCCAGGCTGCTGGGAGACCGGCGCGAGAGACCCGCGGCCACTGGGCAGCTGCCGCCTCTTCATGCCCTTCCGCCCGCCCCTGCAGAGGAGACAGAAAAACAAGGGCTTTGCTCTGCTTCTGAGGCTACACCCGGTGGTGCTCGGGGGCTTATTCCTGGCTCTGTGCTCAAGGATCTCTCCTGGCAGTGCTTGGGGAACCATTAGGGATGCCGGGGATTGAGCCCAGGTCAGCAGCGTGCAAGACAGACGCTCTCTCCGCCATGCTATCACTCTGCCACCTGACTTTTAAAATAGAGGGGGTTCTGTTTGGTTTCTGTTCGGGGCTACACTTAGTGGCACTCAGTGCTCAGAGGTCACTTTGGCGGTGTTGGGGGACCATATAGTGTTGATGTCGGCGGGTTTCCCAGCGGTGGCTTAGGTGAAGGGAGGAGTGGGGGGCTATCGTCTCGAGACGGGAACGTGTTCTCGCCGCCCCCTGGAATGGCACCATAGCCCTTAAAACTGGGTTTAACCGCCTAGAACAACAGCACAGAGTGTGTCTGGATCATCCAACGCACCGCCTCTCAGCGGGCTTGTCCTTGCCCTGGTGTCACACCACTTAGGATGGCCTTTGTGACAGCGTACAGTCACACACAGGCTTCTGTCTCTCACCTGCCTTTCTGTCACACACGAACACACACACGCGCGGGTTTCTCTCACACAGGTCCTCTGTCTCTCAAACGTGGTTTCTCTACCTTATGTTTCTCTCTCTCTCTCTCTCTCTCTCTCTCTCTCTCTCTCTCTCTCTCTCTCTCACACACACACACACACACACACACACACATACAAGAGTGCGTGTAGGTTTCTGTCACATGCAGCTGGTGCGCGCCGCCTGGACCAGCTGCCCTTTCCCACAGTGGTTGTCTCAGAGCCCGTGGGGATGTTTGCGCCTTGGGGGACCTTGGGGAGGTGACTCAGCATCTAGAGAGCACGCTTGAAGGGGAGGCGCCGTCCCGGGCGGTCCCAAGGGTCCCAGAGAACCTTTGGGGATGTGGAGAACGGCGCTTTCCTGACAGCCGGCCGCCTCCGCTCCCACGAGCAGTGGCTGTCGTTCTCCCTCTGAAGTGCCACTGTACCCCGGTCTGGAGAGGTGAGCCCCAGCTGTGGGCCTCCCAGAGACCCAGAGGCAGAGCTGCGCCCTCGGTCTGGAACGCGCTTCCTCGGGCCCCTGGGTGCTCGGCCCTTGCTTCACGGGAACCCCCAGGGCCCCCTCGATTCACCGTGCGTGCCGCTGCCTCCTCAAGCAGGAGTGTCGTGAGATGCTGAACGGGCCCTGCCCCCAGCGCCCGCTGAGCTGCCCTGACAGCCAGGAGTGACTCCTGTGGGCACAAGAACCCAGCAGGGAGTCTCGGGGCGGGAGCAGCCACCCCCCGGCAGAGCCCTCGGGGCCCACTGGCCAGTGCCAGGACAGGCGGGGGAGGGGGGGCAGCAACAGCCCATGGACAGTGCAGTCCTGGCCTAGCTGGTGCCCAGGGTCCACGCACAGCTCAGGCACAGGGGTTGACGCTGCCATGCTCCCTCTCCCTCAGAATGGAGGCCCGTGGGGTCCACGCCCCACGTGTACCCCATATGGTGGCTGGAGGCCTCGACAGCTAACCCAGGCGAACGAGGAGGGCTCTGAGGGCCGCTGGGCTCTGGCTCCATGGACAGTGACCAAGTTGGGGGCGACTGGGGCAGGGCCCAGCCCCACAACACTCCCGGCCCAGATAAGTGACCGAGAAACGCGGTCCTGCCTCAGGACTCAGGTCTGACGGCAGCACAGCAGCCTGGGAGGGGCCCAGCTTCCGGGAGCAGGCGCTGACCTGGATCCCACGTTCCCTCAGAGCGTGGACGTGCCCTAGTTTCCCCTCCTTGGGCTCTGCTGACGCTTGACCAAGAATCGGCTTTTTAGAGGCAGCCGGCAGGGCTGGAGCCAAGAATCTATAGAGGCTGCATCTGCGACCTTGCACAGAAAACGCTGACTGAGGGGAAACAAGGGGCTGGGGGCGTTTTAAAATTAAAGAAATCAATGTGGCCCCCACCCTCCGCCCCGCACATCAGGAGCGAACCAGCCAGTGGGTAAAAATAAGGGCCCCGAGCCTGAAACCAGGCCACAGATGGCAGCCTGCGGCGCCCACTGCATCTGGCGGGGGTGCAGCCGGCACGTGTCCCCTGCCCCACTGCGCGCCCCAGCCCTGACAAGGCGCCGCTGCCCTGTCGTTGAGCACACGCAGCAGAGGCCCCTGTCACCTGTCGCCTCCGCACCCCGGAACCAGGCCTCGCACAGGAGAGTGTCACGCGCTGGGCCCTGGCAAACGGTCTCCCGCTCAATGGCACCCAGGTAAACCCGGAGCTCAGCATCCTGCACCCCTGAACTCCCAGGGTGGGGAGCAGCCGTTGTCCGTGAATGGTGCATCTCCCCACGCAGAGGCCGGCTGCCCTAGCTGCCTGGCAGAGGCGTCCTGCTGCCCCATCATTCTAGAAGGGTCAGTGCTGCTGGGACAGGCCTGGGAGCAGGCAGGAAATGAGCACCGTGTGCAGAGCTTCCCCCCTCAGCTCCTGCCTCTGTGCTGCGGTGCTGGGTGTGGCCAGCCCTCAGCCACGCCCCTCTCCTTACCCCCAGGCCCTCACCGTGCCCATCTATGCCGCCCACTGAGAAGCTTGCGCTTCCTTCCTGCCCTGCCTACCTTCTGCTACTCAGGGGAGCCCCCAGCAGGAGGGTAATTGGTTTCTCAGCCCCCCACAGGAGGCCTACCGCTCACTCAGTCCTTCCTCTCTCTGGCCCACTCCTGCCCTGACATTGCAAGGGGGACCCCTGCTGCTGCTCCCCACCCACTTGCTGCAGCCCAGGGGCTCAGGATGGGCCTTAGCAGCGTCCCCCACACTGTCCCTGTGACTCTGAATAATGCTGGCTCGGAAGGTCGCGGCTTTTTGTTGGTGGGGCTTCCGGGCTGCATGCATCACGCAGGACAAGGGCACGTCCACAGGCCGAGAGCCGGCACCCAGGAAGGAGTCAGACCCCAGATGAGTCTAGTGCCCAAGGGGCCAGGATCGTGGGGGTCCCCAGCACAGCTTTCCTGAGAGCTCGTCGCCTTCCTCCCGCAGGCGTGCTGCCCACCTGCCTGCCCCATGGTCCTTCCCAGCCTCTCCACAGGGATGTCCAAAGGGAGGCCAGTGAGAGCCTCTGGACTTAGAACCGGAAGAAGGGGCAGGCAGGGCTGGGGCTTGGGGTGGAGCACGTGTCTGACACCCGCGAAGCCTGGGTGCGACCCTCAGTACAAGCCGGGCGGCCCTGCAACCATCCAAGAAAACAGAGTGGTAGGGTGGGAGCGGTTGCACAGTGGGTCAGTGCTTGCCTCGCACACGGCCCACCCGGGTTTGGTCCCTCAGCATCCCGTATGGTACCCGCCCCCGTCACCACGAGGAGTAACCCCTGAGCATTGCCTCGTGTGGCCCAAAACAAACAAAAACCAGAGTGGCTAGCAGACACAGACATACACACAAACACACATACCACAGACATACCACACACACACACCGCACACACAGACATACCACAGACATACCAGACACACCACACACACAGACCACAGACCACAAGCACACATACCACAGACATACCACACACCACACACACACAGACATACCACACGCACAGACGTCCCACACAGACACACCACACACAGACACACACCACACGCACACACATACAGACACACACACCACACACACAGACATACCACACGCACAGAGTACCACACAGACACACCACACATACACCACACACAGACACACACCACGCACACACATACAGACACACACCACACACACAGACACACCACACATACACCACACACAGACACACACCACACGCACACACAGACATACCACACGCACAGAGTACCACACAGACACACCACACACAGACACACATACAGGCACACACACAGACATACCACACGCAGAGTACCACACAGACATACCACACACACACACACCACACGCACACACATACAGACATACACACCACACACACAGACATACCACACGCACAGAGTACCACACAGACACACCACACACAGACACACATACAGGCACACACGCCACACACACAGACATACCACACGCAGAGTACCACACAGACACACCACACGCGCACACACACACACACACACACACACACACACACGCCCTGCTCCTGGCTCTGCGGGGCTCCCTCTCCACTGAGGTGCCGCCTCCCTGCTCGTATATGCTAATCACTCCCAGCAAGCCTGTGTCTGGGGAGATTTGCCGGGTTTTCCATGAAACCTACGCCTTTGAAGCCAAGAACCACAGCCGCTAAAAATACGTCTCCGGCTGTTGATCCTCTCATTTGTAAATGCAGGTTCCCATTGTTGGATCCGCAGCCCCGCCCTGAGCTCAGGGGGTCCGGGAGCTGCAGCTTCTCGGTGCCCTCGGCCCCCACCCCCCACCCTGAGCTCTGGGGGTTCCGGAGCTGCAGCTTCTCCTCGGTGCCCTCGGCCCCCACCCCTGCCCTCTGTGGTCGCCAGCCTCAGGTCTCCCTCCAAGCCCTGGTGTTCCCGGGGGTGGGGGCTGCGGTGCTCCTGGCTTTCCAGCCAGCCCAGCTCAGAATCGCCCATGGCCACCCTGGAAGGTGGCGGAGGGAGGGCGGAGGGTGCGTGTGAGGGCAGGAAGCAGCCCCTCCCCTTCCCCTGGCAGGGATGACCGGGGTCCTCTGCCCAGCCGTCCTCTCTGACCTGGTCACACTTCCCAAGCAGTAAGGAACTTACCGCCGCTGTTTGCTGTCACCAACGTGGCCTTCGCGGCCACTACCTGGTCTGTTGCCCTTTTTCTCGGCGCCCCTAAGTGGGCACTTGTCGAGAGCTACAGAGAACAGGCTTGTAACATTTCGCCTTTACCAGGCTGACGGTGAGAAGGCAGCGAGGCCATGGGCACAGCTGCCCGCTGAGACTGCCCGTACAGGGAGGGCCGCTGTCCAGGTGGCCACGGAGCGGGGCCTCCTCCTCAGGCACCAGACCCACCTGTTCCCTTGGGCAGTGCCCAGTGGGTCGGGACCACTCAGGTGCAGAGAAACCCCAGCCCCATTCTCTGCCCTGAGTCTTCAGAGAGGGAGACGCAAAGGCCCTGCACAGGCCCACAAGGCTGGAGGGAGGCCCAGGAGGGACCTGCTCAGCCCCGGCACCCGGCTGTCCCAGCCCTGGGGCCACCTCCTTTCTGGGACAGGGCCTTTGTGTTATCCACCCACCCCGTCCCCCAGACCCCCACCAAAGTGACTCTGTCCCTCTGACTCACTTTCTTCTCTTCGCCTACCCCTGTGCTGTGGCCATACACACACACACACACACACACACACCACCAGCACCACCCCAGGCCCCAGGGGTCCAGGAAGGAGACAAGCCAGTGACTGTCCTAGATGGCGCTGGGATGGCCTGGGGCCAGCAGGAGGCCCCCTGACCCTGCTGGGCAGTTGAGGGGACAGTCAGCTGCCCACCTCTCCGTGTTCACCTCAGACACTGGCTTGAGTCTGTGGCCCCCAGAGGCTGGGCCAAGTGGACAATAGGCCTTTTTCTCCCCTCCCCTCAACTCCCCGCCACCCCTTCCACCCAGCAGGACCCAGAAAAACAGTCCGGGGCCGCCCCCCCCCCCCACCCCACCTTCCAAGAGCTCAGACGCTCGTCTGCATTAGCTCCCGCGTTTCAAGGCCGGAGCCGGCAGGGTTACCATGGCTGCCGCTGCCCTGCGGGGCCGGCTGAAATAAATAAAACAGATTCACGGTCTTCATCCTGGGGAGCCAGAGCAGGAAGAGGCCGGGAGGCTCCAGCCAGACTCTGGAACTTTCTGGACTTGGGGTGGAAGAGCCGGGCAGGGCGTCCATGAGGGGGACCCCATGAGGCTTCTCCAGTGGGCCTGGCTCTGGGAGGCCCCATTTTCCAGCTGCAGTAGCGGGGGCATGTCAGATTTCTGGCGCCCAATGAGACACGTGCACTAGCTAGTGGCCAGAGGCGAGCAGCAGGGTCAGAGGTGGAGGGAGGGGAAGGAGCTTCCCAGCCAGACGGGAAGGCCCTGGAAAGCGTCCGGAGACACTTCGGGCTGTATGCAGGAGGCCTGTTGTCCAGCCGCCCTGGGCTGTGCTCACAGGAAGTGTCCAGTTCCAGCCTCAGAGAGGGTGTTTGAGCCAGGACTGCAAGTGACCCCACAGAGTGCCCACAGGCTGGGCGCCTGCTGGCTCGGGGACCCGGACGGCAAGGCGGGCGCGGGAGATGGGCTCCGCAGACCCCGCCTACGGGCACCGTGACGTCCATCTCCAGCCTCTACCAGGCCAGGGTGCGGGAGAGGGGCATCCAGGCAGGGTAGAGCCGTCCTGGGCCCTCCCGGGCTGGAGCCCCTCCCCCGCCCAGCATGCTATGAGGGAGGCACCAGAGACCAGCTGCCACGTCGGGTGCCCCGGCCCGGCCCCTTGGTTTCGAGTGTCGCCACGGGCTGGGCTGTCCGTGGCTATGGGAAGGGACCACACAGCAGTGCCAGAGCAGGCCCATGCCAGGGGTAGCCCGGGTGCAGCTGAGCAGACAGGGGGCTGTCTGGGCACCCCGTGGTCCCCTGCACAGTGAAGCACCGCTCACGGCGGTGTGAGGGACGCTGGGCCAGGGCAGGACGCTCCGGGGCTGGCGACCAGGCACAGGCTTCCCCTGAGGAACGGCAGGGCGGGACCCCAGCGGGGTCTCCCAGTGCCGGCAAATACCCCACCCAGTCCTGGCTGGGACCCACCCAAGGGCTCCAGAAAGATCACCCTGTTGCCGTGCAGAGGTGGATTTGGGGGTCCGGGGAGTGGGCAGGGAGGGAGCTCAGTGGGTGGCCTCGGGGGTTTCTGACATGCCTGTTGGACAGCCAGTCCAGCCCCTGGGCAACTGCTGTCCCTTGGGCCCCCATGGTGTGGCTGGACTGACCCCAGCAACCCTCCGGGACTGAGAACGGAGCCACTGTGAGGTGGGAGCTGCGGGGACCCTCCACCCTGTAGCTGGGGTTCCCAGGGGCGCACCCCCCGCCCACCCCCGCACCATGCACCCTCCCCCGCGGCCCGCGCCTGGCAGCCATCTCAGCTGTGGCCACTCGTCATGGAGACTGCAGCAGCTGCTGGCCCGGCTGCGTGCCTGTTGTCCAGAGGCCTCCCACCCCCCCAGCCTGGCCTTCTGGAACATTCCAGTCCCACAGCCCTGGAGACAGGAAGTGCCATCTGTCTGCGGCCGGGCCGGCCTTCAAGGAGCTGGGGTGTCCGCACCCGTGTCCCTGCAGGGCGGCAACTGCACTCCCCACCCCACCACGGCCTCCCAGGAGCCCCAGTGGAGGGGAAGACAGTGTCATTCAGATGTGGGTCGGGTCACCTGGCCACTTCCCCACTGGCCCCAAGTCCCCCACCCCCAGGCAGGCAAGCAGGTCGCCAGCAGGCATGACCTAGCCGCCCGGCCCCGCTGCCTTGTTGGCGTCTCGTTTTTGCCTGGGCCCACCGGCTCTAACTTCCGCACACTGGGGGTGGTCGCTGAACGCTTGCCCCAGGATGAGAGGGAAGCAGCAGCGTGCCTGGACGGTCAGTGCCCAGGAGGGTCAGTGACTAGGTTGGTGGTGGTCTGGGATGGTCAGTGCCCAGAATGGTTGGTGCTCGGGACAGTCGGTGCCTAGGATGGTTGGTGGGTGTCCAGAGTCATCAGTGGTCAGGAGTGGTTGGTGCCCAGGATGGTCAGTGCCCAGGGCAGTTGGTGTCCTGGGACCATTAGCGCTGGGGTGGTCAGGGCCGGCGTATTGGGTCAAAGCAGTGTTCAGGCTCATTGGTCACACCAAGGCCTCAGCCCAGACTGTGGGGCCGCAGCACCCTGCGGGCACAGGAGGAGCCCTGGTCCCGTAGGGCCCCACAGTGAGGAATGGGGGGTGCCCTTCTCGCTCGCCACTCTGTCACTCTTGGCTGCTTCTTTCCCAGTTCCCAGGAAGCTGGGGGACTCCTGCCTGAGCTCCTCCCCTCTGGGCCATCACCACCTCGGCCCAGAGACCCCGGCCCCATCCCCTTTGCCAGCCCCCTCCTGGTCCCCTTTCTGTGCGTTGGGCCTTGGCCCAGAGCCCAGGTCCAGCCGCAGGCCGCCCTGACCCCACACCCCAGAGGCACACTCCATCTAGAAAGGGGCCGTGGCTGGGGTCATGCCGGGCAGCACCAGGAGGGCCTGGGTTTGGGGGTGCTGCTGCCCCGGCCTCGGGAGGTGACTGCTGGGCTGAGCCCCCCCGCCCCTGCAGGCAGCTGTGCCTGCTGCTGAACGCCGAGAACATCTTCCACTCCATGGCCGACATCCTGCTGCGGGAAGAGGACCTGCGCTCGCCGCCACCATGGTGCACACCCTCAACACCATCCTGCTCACCTCCACCGAAGCTCTTCCAGCTGCGCAACCAACTCAAGGACCTGAGGACCCCGGTACCGCCACCGGAGCCCCCCAGAAGTGCCAGCTCAGTGGACAAGCCACCTGGGGTCCCTGGGTGGGCTCTGCTTGGGCTCAGGCCCTAAGGGATGGTCCAGCCCGAGGTCGGGTCGGCCCCCTCCCCCTCAGCCCGGCGTCTTCTCCCCAGCTCACACAGCTGACTCTGCCGGCCTCAGAGGACAGGCATGGGGCTTCCCAGGCTGAGCTGCAGAGGCCTCTGGGCGGTCCCCACTCAGCCAGTGTCCGCGGAGCCCTGGGTGCTGGCCAGCCTGGCATCCCTAGGATGGTCAGGGCCGTCCAGGCCAGTGTCCAGGTCTGCTTGGGGCTGAGCAACTTGGGAGAGTTGGAACGGTCAGGCCCGTCACGCTCCTGAGTTTCCCCAGACTGTCACGACGGCCTGGAGAAGGCCCCTGGGTGCGACCTCTGCTCCCTCAGGGGTCCCGAGGAGGGCCCAGGAGGCCGTCTGGGTTGGGGAAAGGCCCATGAGGGGCGCCGAGCGGGCGCCCCTCCCAGCGGCCGCTGCCCCAGCACGGGCCCCGCGGCCCCGCGTAATGACAGGGTCTGAGAGACGGCGCCAGCGTTTTCCTTTGTGACAGCTTCTTTCCAGCTGGGCTGCCAGAGGGCAGGCAGCGTGGCCGCTGGTGCTGCTGGAGCTGGCTCCCGCCGCCCCAAAGGACCCCAAGCTCGGGGCTCTGCTGACTGCCCACGGCCCTGTCCCCTCAGGAGAGCCGGAGCCTCTTCTGCTGCCTGTACCGCTCCTGGTGCCACAACCCCGTCACCACCGTCTCCCTGTGCTTCCTCACCCAGAACTACCGGCACGCCTACGACCTCATTCAGAAGTTGTATCCGCCAACCGCCCGCGTGATCCAGAGCGCGGTGGGAGGGGGAGCTCAGCGCCCCCAACAGGCCGGAAGGAGGCTTGCACAGCAGGGCTGGAGAGGCAGCCAGGATGCGAGCTGGACCTTGTCAGCGATGGGGAGGGGGCTGGGTTTGCAGATCCCACCATCCACCACCACTGGGCGGGCGCAAGGCTGGTCCAGGTGTGGCCATAGGTATCCTGCTGGCAACCTGGGACCTGCGGGACCTGTCCCAAAGCCCAATAGGCTGGCAAATGCCGTGTAGGTGCTGCTGGCCGGACCCGAGGCCTCTGGGAGAGGGAAACCCCATCTCACGCCTCCCCGAGTCCCCATGGAGGCCGCAGAACTGACCGCCTCCCTGGGTGAAGAGGGCTCGGCCCCTGCGGTGCCTGACTGACACAGAGGGTCAATGGTCAGTCCGATCTGGCCTCGTGCCTCAGGGGACCTGCTCCCTGCCCCCAGTGCTCCCCTGAGTCCAGAGACGCAGCTGCAACCCCCTCCCAGGCTGTAGCGGGCTGGGCCTTGCTGGCCTTGCTGAGGCTCCAGGGAGGCAGACGCGGCCATCGCCCCACTGCCCGCCACTGCTTCAGCGGGTACCGACGCCACAGCCCCTCCCAGCTCTGCTTTCCTTGACCGCCGCCCAGCGGGACCTGGAGGTGACTGTGGACTTCCTCACGGAGGTGGACAAGCTCGTGCAGCTGCTGGAGTGCCCCATCTTCACGGGTGAGAGCCGGTGCACCCGGGTGTGGGCGCCACAGGGGCCCCAGCAGCACCCACGGCAGGCCCCGCACCCTGAGCCTGCTGCCCAGCCCTGCCCTGCTGGCTAGTGGCCCCCGTGACTGCACCAGCTGCTGGGCATGCACACTTGACATTCGATGCTGTTTCCCCAAGCTGGTGTGAGCAGAGCAGCTGTTCCCAGCCGTGGGGAGTCAGCGCCCACCTTCCTGCCTGCTCCCCTCTTGCCCCCCCACCACTCACCCTCCACGCCGTCCTGGAGCTGGGGTGTTCGCACCGTGTCCCTGCAGGGCGGCGGCTGCACCCCACCCTGCCGTCCTCCCAGGAGCCCCAGTGGAGGGTAGACTGTCATTCAGATGTGGGTGGGCTCTACCTGGCCTGGGCCCCAAGTCCCCCCGCCCCACCCCCGCAGCCCTGTTGGCATCTCTGGTGGTCTCTTGCCTGGGCCCACCAGCTCAAGCCAGCCTAGGCAGGCAACTCCCGCATCCCAGTGGGGCCTCTGGTCACCGAGTGCCCCAGGGTGAGAGGACAGCGACGTGCCTGGACAGTCGGTGCCCAGAAGGCCAGTGCCCGGTGGTGGGTCCCCGGGACCGTTGGTGCCCTGGAAGCCTGATGCCAGCATGTCAGGTCGAAGTGATCAGGCTTGTGGGTCACCCGACAGCTCAGCCCTGTGTCCGCGACAAGCCCAATCTGTGGGCTCGCACCTCCCGGGCAGGAGATAGCGAGGGGCCCCATGTGCTTTTTAGGACCCCGCAGTTAGGAATGGGGCACTCTCTGCCTGGCTGTCTCCTGGGCCAGGCTCGAACACAGAGCCGAGGGGTGCCCTCACCTCCCCCTCCTAGCAATACCCCCAAACACCACCTCCCTGGACAACAGCCTGCAAGGACAGGGCGGCCACACCTGGCCCAGTAGGACATCCCAGCCAGAGGCTGCCGCCCTGCCAACACCCAGCCCTGCGGCATCCCGGTTTCCATCAGCTTGGCCAGCCTGGGGGGGTGGTCCTTGCTCCCCACGTCCATGTGGAGCTGCTGCCGGGGGTAACCTCGCGGGAAGCTCGTGGCGCCTCACAGGGTGCACATGGGGGCGTTGAGTTGGGGCCCAGGGGCACAGCAAGAGGCATCTGCCCCCAGCTGGTGGCGTGTGGCAGGCTGGCGTGGGCTACCGCAACCCACCTGGGCTCGGTGAGGGCCTTGTGCCTCCTCAGGCAGCCACTGCCATCACAGGTGGCCTCGGCCACGTGTCTCTGCGCCCCTGTCGATGGTGGGGACTGTGAGCCCCCCAGTCCCCGGGAGGTGCTGTGGGGAGCCGGGTGCTGACTCGCCTCTGCCCCACAGACCTGCGTCTGCAGCTGCTGGACGTGAAGAACAACCCGTACCTGATCAAGGCGCTGTACGGGCTGCTCATGCTGCTACCTCAGAGCAGCGCCTTCCAGCTGCTGTCCCGCCGGCTCCAGTGCGTGCCCAACCCCGAGCTGCTGCAGCCTGAGTGAGTACGGCAGCGCCGCGCGCCAGGGCGGAGGGAGCCAGTTGCCGCCCAGGTGAAGCTGGGCAACCAGGACTTCTGGCAAACCTCAGGGTGACTCACGGGCCAGGGGGATCCTGGGTCCCAGCCCTGGTACCACAGTGCCCCCTGCCCCCGCCAGAGAAGCGCCAAGAGGTCAGAGCTGTGGCCTGTCCAGTAGAGCTCCATGGGGTGTCCTGGCTGCCTGACCCCCTTCTCTGGCAAGAGGCTCCAACCTGGACCATTCAGGGCCTTTGGCATTGCGGGGCGGGGGGGTTCACATGGTCCCAGGCCCACTCCCCCGGAGGCCGGCCTGCAGCCCGAGGGGGCCGTGTCTATATTTGGTAACCCTTGGAGGCTCTGCCTCATCCACAGGCATTTGGCATCCGAGATGGAAAATTTCACTTGTCGGGTCGCCATGGAAACAGGCAGAGCACGGAGATTTACGCTGTGGCGGCCGGGCCTGTGTCGGGTGCCCCTGGTGTCTAGAATTCCCAGCCGGGCGCTTGGAGCCGCTCAGCCCGCCCGTCGGGCCCTTCCCCTCCCGTGGACACACCCTGCCTGGGGCAGGCCTGGCCCAGCTCCCCTGCACTCTGAGTACTGGCCACGTCCTGGTCCACCCCCGGCCAGCATGAAGGGTTCTTCCCTCAGCAGCGCGCGGCCCCCTGACCCCTTCCTAGCTGGGCCTTCCCAGCCGTCCCAACCTCTGCACAGCCTGGGCGTGGTGCGGGCTGGGTTTGTGTTTGATTCCCCAGGCCCTGAGACCACCCCCCCACACCCAAGAGCAGCTGAAGAAGGGTCGGGTTGCAGGGCTGGGCACCAGGCACCCCACAGAGGTGTGGGCAGCTGGAAGCAGGGTCAGGTTCCCCCACAGTCCTTAGGGCAGGGCAGCTGGGTGGCTGCTTTTTGGGCACTCAGAGTGCCAGCCGCGGGCTGTGGCTTTAACACAGCAGCTAGGGCGCTTGCCTTGCACACAGTCAACCTGGGTTTGATTCCCAGCAACCCCTGTGGTCCTCTGATCCCCACCAGAAGTGATTCCTGAGTGCAGAGTCAGGAGTAACCCCTGAGCATCCTCAGGTGTGGGCCCCTAAAAAAACAAAAGGTGCTAAGCAGGGCTAAGGCCAGCTGCTTCCCCATGTCAGGCTCCTGGGCCACACCCCAGGAGGCACCAGGGCCTCCCCACGCAGGGGAGTGAGTGGGGAGCCGCAGGGTCCAGGCTGGCGCAGGGGTGTGAGTGGGGAGCCGCAGGGTCCAGGCTGGCGCAGGGGTGTGAGTGGGGAGCCGCAGGGACCAGGCTGGGGCAGGGGTGTGAGTGGGGAGCCGCGGGGCCAGGCTGGCGCAGGGGAGTGAGTGGGGGAGCCGCAGGGGGGCCAGGCTGGCGTCAGCCTCTGGACCAGGGACCTCGGCAGGCAGGCATCTTGGGGAGCAACTTCGGGCATGGTTCCAGGCCTGGACACACCCTCCCACCCGCGAGTGGGGGCACACCTGGCCGCCCCTCTACCTCGGGCTGTGGGTTTGCCCAAGTGTGCTGGGAAGCCCAGGTGGCTTCTGGAACAGGGGCCCTGCTGGACAGGGATGCCCTAACTCCATGGAAGCGGAAAGCAGGTCTCAGCTTCCAGAGTGCTGCCCCCAGGGCCCCAAGGACACCGGTCTCCGCTGAGCCCATGTCGCTTCTCTCCGGTGCTCTCAGCAGGAAGGTGGGAGGCGGAGGGAAGACTCGGAGCCGGTGTCCCTGGGCCAAGCCCTAGTGACTCGGGGAAGAGCCATAGTGTCCCCGGGCACCGGTGTGTCCCCCTTTGCTCCACGAGTCAGCCAGGCGGGGTGGGCGTGGGGTGTGGGCATGGCCCCCAGCTGCCCAGGTCACCCGAGCTGGCACAAGGTGCTCGCCACATCTACGGGGAAGGACCCCAGCAGGCAGCCCCACTTCCAGAGGAGGCGGAGAGGCCCAGGTCGGAAATGGGCACAGGGCACCCGGGCTCCTGCTCTGCACAGGGGGCGTCAGCCCCAGCACCCCCATCCCAGAAACAAGCCCAGCAGCCCCTGCCCCCACCCCTGTTGTCGGGGCCAGCCTGCGCCTCCCCTTTCCCTGGCCCCGTTCCGCCCTAGCTGGCTTCCTGGCTAGCTGCTGGCCCTGGCTTTCACCCCGGAGGGAGCCACTGGTAAACAGGAAATGCTTCCCACCGTGGCTGCTCCTGCAGGCAGTCCCAGCCCACAGGCTGAAGGCCACAGCCAAGCAGCAGCCTGCGGGGCGGAGGCCCTCGGGCTCCCACTCTCTGGAGGGAGGTTGCCAGGCACCGGCAGGAGTCGCCCCAGAGGCTGCGCTCCGCCCTCACCTGAGCTGTACACTGACCGCGTCCTTCTGTGCCCACTCCCCAGGGACAGCCTGACAGCAGCCCCCGGGCCCACAAGGCTGAGGCCCCCGGTATCGACGACGCCGAGCTGCTGCGGCACTCGACAAGGTCCAGAAGCAGCACCTGGAAGTGCGGCATCAGCGGAGCGGCCGCTGGGACCACCCAGACCGCCGCGTGGTGCTCTGATGGGCATGGGGACACGCGGCGCCCGGGCGCTCAGGGGTCCCACACCACCTCTGGGGCCGTGGGCTGGGGCTGCTGACCACACGGCGCCTCCCCAGCCTGACCGCCCTGCCAGCTGGGCGCTGACCCCAGGAAGCCTGGGTCGCCCGCCCTCACCATGGCACTGTGTGCGGGAGGGTCCCCTGGGCCAGCACCCAATAAAGAAATGACCAACCCTCCTCCCCGCCTGTCCTCCCAGCCTCTGCTCCAGCTGCCCCATCTGTGTCCAGCGAGGCAGCTGACCCCCCTCACACCCCGGTGGTGACAGACCCTGGGGCGGGGAGGTTCAGGACCCCCCCCCCGAGCACACACCCCCACAGGTGATGGCTGGCCCTGTCCAGCGCTTGTTTGGGTCCCCAGGCCCCAGACAGGGCGGCACAGACCTCCGCAGTCGGGTGGGCCACGAGCAGACACCCGGCTGGTGGCTTGGGAAGGTGTCAGGGTACCCTGCCCTGAGTTGGGATCAGGGGGCTGCTCAGCTCACCAGCCCCTAAGGCCGCCTCACCCCAGGCTCAGGCTCACCAGGGGTGCAGGACCACCCCAGGCGGCCGGCAGGCGCAGGGGAGGAGCGCACGCACTTTCCCCATGGAGCCGTGTCCCTTCGAGGTCGGGACGGGACCCCACAGTCCCTGTCTGCTAATCCAGAGCTGCTGCACACGGAGAGCCCCACCTCTGCGACCCCAGTCCTCCACCTGGAGGAAGTTGCCCAGACACACACACACACACACACACACACACAAAGCCTGGGCACCCCATCAGATGGTACCAGCACGTCTTGGAAAAGGCGCCAAAGAGCTAGTGGAAGGTGGAACTTGGGCAGGAGGGTACCCGGGATGGGCCGGGCCGGGCCAGTGTGGGGCGGCTCCTGCGCCTCGGCGGGGTGCGGTGTATGAGCCCCGCGGGAGGGGCCCCGGTTCCAGCCCGACCCCCAAGGTTGGAGGGTGGCGCAGTGCCCCTTCCGGGGGTGGGGGGCGGGCACCCGACCCGATGCCTCTCCGGCGGGGGCGGGGGCGTCGTCCCTGGGGACCCCGCCCCTGCGCCTGCCCCGCCGGGCCGCACTCGCCCGACCAGTCTAGCGGCGCGGGGCTCGGATTTCAAAGCCCGGGGCTCGGGCCTTGGGGGCCGGCGCTGCTGGGCCCGGCCGTTCCCGCGCCCCTCCCGCCGCCGCCCTCCTCCCGCGCGGTCCTCCCTCCGCCGCGCCCACGTGACGCGCGAGCCTCGGCGGCTCCGATTACCGCCGCGCTCAGTGCCCGCGCCCGGCCGCGCCACCAGCTGCCGCGCCCCCGCGCCGCCGCCCGCCCCCGCGCCATGGCCCGCGCCGCCCCGCCACGGCCCGCCACCCCGGAGCGCGGCGCGGCCGGCCGCTGACCGCGGGAGGCCCGGCCCCGAGCAGCGCCCGCGCCCCGGCCCCGGCCCCGCGCCCCGCGCCCCGCGCCGCGCCCGCGCCCGGCCTGCGCCCCGCCGCCCCGCCTGCGCCCCGCCGCCGCCGGCCGGAGCATGGAGACGGCGGAGAAGGAGTGCGGGGCCCTGGGCGGGCTCTTCCAGGCCATCGTCAACGACATGAAGGTAGCGGGGCGCGGCGGGGCGCGTGGGGGCCGCGTCTTGTCCCGAGCGGGGCCGACCTGCGCGCCCGGGCTCGGGGGGGCGGGGAGGGGTGGGGTGGTGGCGTGTTGCAGGGGCGTCGGGGTGTCCGTGCGCGGCTGGGGTCGCCCCCGTCCCCGCGGTGTCCCCACCGAGCTTGCGCGCACGCCGGCTCCCCTGCGGCCCGGACCCCCCAAACCATGAATGGGGTGGGCTCCTCCAAGGGACCGGATCCGGTCGGGGTCTCGCGGGCCGCCGCCCCTTCCACCCGCTATCAGCCGCCCCCCACACACACACCCCACCTCCGGCCTCCGCCCCGACGGCCCTCGGAGCCCAGACAGTGCTGTCACCGCGAAAGCTGCGGAAATAATAAGCCGAGACCCCTTAACTCCTTGCCTGCTGGCCGCGGCCTCTGCAGCCCAAGCCTGCGGCAGCCCGCCCGCCTCGGACGCCAGGCCGAGCCTCAGCGGCCCCGGGCCTCTATCACCTTGCCAGGAGCCGGTGGCACCCCCCCACTCCCCGGGGAAAGCCTTCTCTCCTCTTACCGCCCCAGCGTCCAGCCGGATCCCGACCATCCCCTCAATGGCCCAAGGTCAGGTTGAAGTGGGCCAGAGTACCAGGTGGGGAAACTGAGGCCTGGGGCTAGCTCAAGGTCATTAAGGAGACAGTTCACAACAGTCCCTAACCTCACCCCTCATTGTTGGTCGCCCCCGAAAAGGCTAGAGGCTGCCTGGGCTCCCTGGGAGGCTGCAGAGAGCCTGGGACCCCACAGCAATTCCTGAGCATGTCTCCCCCAGGTCACACCCTCCCAGGTACACAGCCCAGAATCCCCGGTGACATCACCCCCAGGAGGTGACCCCCACAGCACAGAGCAGTATTGCAGACAGGCCGGGAAGGGCACGGTGGGGGCCGGGGCAGGGCAGCAGCAGAGAGGGGCGAGGGCAGGGTCTTGGCACCCTGGAGGAGGCGGGAGGCCCCACAGCCGCCTGGAAATGTCCGGTTAACCACAACGCAGTGCGGTGTCCCCCCGACTCCAGCCCTTTCAGATCGACCCCAGCCCCTCTGCTCGGGCGGGCAGCAGCCCTCGCCCCCAGACCCGCCTCCCTGGGGCAGCCTCCAGCTGGCACGGCACAAAGCCAGCATCTCCCTGTCTGCCGCTCACCAGCCCGGGCACCTTGGCAGGAACTTGGGGGTGAGAAGCGGGTGGACGGTGGCGGCTGGTGCGGGGCACACAGGGCAAGTGTCCACCTGGGCGGGTGCCAGAGCCCATCTGGCCTTATCTGTGGCTCCCGCCTGTGTCAAGTCCAGGGACAGAGCCAGGCTGGGCCACCTGGAGGACCTGGAAGTCAGTGCTGACCTGAGCACTGGGGCAGAAGGACCGCCCTGGACGGTGCGGCGGATGCGGCCCCCAGAGTCGTGGGGGCTGGAACCCTCCGGGTGGGAGAGGACTGCGCCCACTGCTCCCGCTTTATGCATCACAGCCGCCCCAGGGCCCCGGAGAGCTTTGGCCAGGCCCCTGCCTCCGCCTGAGCAGCACGTGCCGCAGCCCAGCGTGGAATGGGGCGCGGGTGCCCCAGGGCTCATGGGGCGCCCAGCCACTTTCCCAGGGAGAAAGCAGGGCCTCCGACAGCCCCACAGCTCTGCTCCAAGCATCCCAGCCCGGGGCACCTCCAGGACAGACGTGGCCCCTCCCCTCTCCAGCAGCCCCTGCCGGGAGCTGCTCCAGGCCCTCAGCCCTGCACCGGTGGGAGCCTGACTCACCTCTTGCCACCGAGCCTCAGTTTTCTCATCTGCCCAGTGGGCTGGGGTGCCTGTGGCTTCCGGGCGCACCCCACACACACACAAGTCCTTCACTGGGGCAGAAGCCGGGCTAGGCCGCAGCAGCTGAGCCTGGGAAGGCCTCTGGGGGCCCTCCTGAGTCCCCGGTGCTTGGGGCTGTGTGCTGGGGGCCTGGGGTCCCGAGTGGGGGAGCACGGAGAGGGGCCGGACTTGTGTCTCCCCAGCTCCCCTTCGACTCCGCATCCCTGCACTCCTCACCGCCTCTCCCCTGGCAGGCTCTGGGGCAGAATGTCCGACGCCTCTCAGATGCCCCCAGCAACCTCGACCCCTGTCTGCTGAGCAAATGTTTGCTTGCCCCGAGTGGGCCCTGAGGAGGGGACCCTAGCTCAGTCCCCTGCAGGCCACGCTCAGCCCCCCCCCTAGAAACCTAGAACCCCAAGCTGAGGAGGGGGAAGTCTCCTTGTGGCCCTTGGGAGCTGGGTCTTCCTGAAGCCCCCACCACAACGCAACAGACGCCTCTTGGGGCTCAAGCCTGCCGCTGGGGCCTCCCCTGCAGGATGGAGGCTCACGAGGCCCGTGGCCCAGGCTAGGTCCCTGCAGGGCACCTGGGCAGCCCCTTGATCAGACTGGACAGGCAGTGGCCAGGAGCCCTGCCTTCCTCCTGGGAAACCCCTCCCGGCCGCAGTGGGGGCCAGGCTGGGATAAAGGCCACTGTGTCCCCGGGAGGGCCGGGAGGGGCGCTGGGGTTGGAGCGGAGTGGCTGTGTGGCAGCTCTGTGGTGCACAAGGCCCCATTCAGCCCAGAGCTGGCTGGCCAGAGCGGCCTGGAGCCCACACTGCAGCCGGCCAGCCTGGCAGCGGCTTCCCTGGCCACGGGGTGGGGCCCCCGAACCCGTGTAGACCTGGCTGACTTGCCAGCCTGCACCCTGACTCTGCCCTCTGGAGGCACACGGTGCCCGCCCTGGGTCAGCCCCCAGAAGCCCAGAAGAGACAGGACCTGCCTGTACAGGCCTCACCACCCTGAAAGCCCCCAGACACAGCGGAGAGAGTGCCCGGCTGGGAGGGGGCTGGAGGAGCGCTGCCCACCCTTACAGCCTCATTGCTGTCCCCTCCCGCAGAGCTCGTACCCCATCTGGGAGGACTTCAACTCCAAGGCCACGAAGCTGCACTCTCAGCTGAGGTGAGACTGCCCAGGGCGCCCCACGGGATTGGGGCGGTGGAGGGCAGCTCGCCCACAGCCCACCTCCTGTCCATCCCCCCAGAACCACCGTGCTGGCGGCTGTGGCTTTCCTGGATGCCTTCCAGAAGGTGGCTGACATGGCCACCAACACACGAGGTAGGCAGGGGCGTGGCTGCATGTGTAAGGGGTGTGGTTGGAGGTGTGGGCGTGGCCGCAGGTGGTAAAAGGCGTGGCTGGAGGCTGTGGGCGTGGCTGGGGGGGCGTGGCTGGAGGCTGTGGGCGTGGCTGGAGGCGCATGGGGCGCTTAGGAGCACCCAGGGCGATGCTGAAGGTGGGGAAGCGCCCCATAGGTCTGGAAGGTGAGAAAGGTTGAAAGGAGTATGGGCAGAGAGATCGGACCCGGAGGGGGCCGTAAGCTCTGTATCCTGTGGGGGATCCTGGGAAGGACCAAGCCCGTCATCAGCAGAGGCGTGCCAGCCAGGGGTGAGCAGTGGCCCGCTTGTTACGGGCGCACAGGGATTTGCAGGGGAGTTTTGCTTTAGCACCTTGAAGGACTCCTTAGCTACCGTGCTCAGCCTTCACCCGTTGGCCATAGTTTGAGAAGAAGCTGCTCCTCCTTGGCCCCTCAGAGGGGCACGGGCGGCGCGCAGGGACAGGGGTTTGGTGCCCGGCTGCCTAGGGGGCCGAGGGGCGCTTCTGCCCACGGGCGATAACGACGGGCAAGTGCTTACTGGCCTGCACTCGGGCACACCTGGTGCGGGGCTCCTTCGGAAGGGTCTGGAAGAGTAGGTCTGGGTTGGCTCTTTGGGTCGGCACCAGCCTCTCGCAGCTGGGGAGACGAGAGACCGGGCACATCGCCATCCAGGCGGGGCCTGGGTCAGAAATCCGGGAAGATCCCAGCCGGGATGGGCAGGACTGCGGAATGCGGGGGCGGGCGCGGGCTGCGGGGCCTCGCGGGCCGGAGCGCTCCCTGGTGGTGCGCGCCCGGCACTGCAGCGGGGCCGCGTCCCAGCCGCGCCTGCCTCTCCAGGGGCCACGCGGGACATCGGCTCGGCGCTCACGCGCATGTGCATGCGCCACCGCAGCATCGAGACCAAGCTGCGGCAGTTCACCAAGTGAGTGGGGGCGGGCAGGCGGGCAGGGGGGGGGGCGCCGGACTCCACCCGCACCGACGCCCGCTCCTGCCCTCAGCGCCCTGCTGGAGAGCCTCATCAACCCGCTGCAGGAGCGCATCGAGGACTGGAAGAAGTCGGCCAACCAGCTGGACAAGGACCACGCGAAAGGTGGGGCGGACTGGGCCGGGAGGCGCCGGCCCGCCGAGCCCCCCGTCTCAGCGGCCTCTCTCCACCCGTGCAGAGTACAAGCGCCCGGCACGAGATCAAGAAGAAGTCTTCGGACACGCTGAAGCTGCAGAAGAAAGCCCGCAAAGGTAGAGCCGCTGCCGGGAGGAGCCCCCAGCCCGCTCCTCAGCCCCACTGCCCTGGGGCCGCCCCAGGGCCATCCTCATCCTGGCCAGCCAGAGCCAGTCCTGGACGCAGGCCCTCCGGTGTGTTGGGTGGGACCGAGGGGCCCCTGTGGCCCAGGCCCCGCCCAGGGCTGGCTGTCCATGCGGCTCTTTCACACATTCTTTCTCTCTCTGTCTCTCCTCCTCCACATTCTTCCTGTAGAGCTACTTGGTAAGTCAAATGTCCCACCCCGGCCCTGTGACCACTGTCCGCCTCCCCAGCTCAGGGCCGTTGGAAGGAGCATCTCTCCAGCCAGGCGGGACGGCGGCGGTCCAGGGCCAGCAAGGCAGGGGCGCCCTGCCCCGCCCGCGTCCTTCCCACCTGCCTCGCTCTCCCCCCCCCACGCCATCTTCTCGCCTCTCTCTGTCTCTCTCGCTGCTTCTCTGCGCTGTGATGGCGGGTGTGTTGGGCCCTGAGCCGTGCAGGGGGCCCCCCACGGAGACACTCTCCGCCCTGGGCCCTGGGCAGTTGGAGGGAGGTCAGGGGGCCACGGCGGATGTGCAGACCCCTCTGGAGACTCTGGGCATACAACCCTGTGCCCGGCAGGACCTGGGAGGTTTTGCCGCTTGCGTCTGCCCCCTCCGCCTGCTCTGGGGCCCGCCCTCAGCCCGCTTCCCCAGACCGCCTCCCCTGGTTCCCCAGCGGCCTCTCGTCGCCTGCAGGGAAGGGGGACCTGCAGCCACAGCTGGACAGCGCCCTGCAGGACGTGAACGACATGTACCTGCTGCTGGAGGAGACCGGAGAAGCAGGCGGTGCGCAGGGCGCTGATCGAGGAGCGGCCGCTTCTGCAGCTTCATCGCCTTCCTGCAGCCCGTGGTGGTGGGTGCCGGGGCGGGCAGCTCAGCCCCCTGATGGGGTGGGTCGGGGCGGGCAGCCCAGCGCCCTGATGGGGCGGTCCAGGACGGGCAGCTCAGCCCCTGATGGGGCGGGTCGGGCGGGCAGCCAGCCCCCTGATGGAGCGGGTCGGGCGGGCAGCTCAGCGCCCGATGGGGTGGTCCAGGGCGGGCAGCCGCCCTGTGGGCGGGGCGGGCGGGCGCTCAGCCCCTGATGGGGCGGGTCGGGGCGGGCAGCTCGCGCCCCTGATGGGGCGGTCCGGGCGGGCAGCTCAGCCCCTGAGGGGGCTGGTCGGGCGCCGGGCCCTGGGGGGGTCCAGGGCGGCGCTCAGCCCCTGATGGGGCGGGTCCGGGGCGGGCTCCGCGCCTGTGGGGCGGTCCGGGCGGGCAGCTCAGCCCCTGATGGGGCTGGTCGGGCGGGCAGCTCAGCGCCCTGATGGGGCGGTCCGGGCGGGCAGCTCAGCCCCTGATGGGGCTGGTCGGGCGGGCAGCTCAGCGCCCCTGATGGGGTGGTCCAGGGCGGGCAGCTCAGCCCCGTGGGGCGGGTCCGGGGCGGGCAGCTCAGCCGCCCTGATGGGGTGGTCGGGCGGGCAGCTCAGCGCCCCTGATGGGGCTGTCCGGGGGTGAGCAGCTCAGCGCCCCCTGCAGGCCCTGATGGGGTGGGACAGCTCAGCGCCCCCTGCAGGCCCTGGTGGGGGAGGACAGCTCAGCGCCCCCTGCAGGCCCTGATGGGGCAGGACAGCTCAACGCCCCCTGCAGGCCCTGATGGGGCAGGACAGCTCAGCGCCCCCTGCAGGCCCTGATGGGGCAGGACAGCTCAGCGCCCCCTGCAGGCCCTGATGGGGCAGGGACAGCTCAGCGCCCCTGCAGGCCCTGATGGGGGGGGGTACCGGTGGCGCAGCTCAGTGCCCCCTGCAGGCCCTGGTGGGGTGGGGGTGGGGCTGGGCAGCTCAGCGCCCCCTGCAGGCCCTGGTGGGGCGGCCAGCCCGGGTCTGAGCAGCCCCTCCCACAGAACGGCGGAGCTGACCATGCTGGGCGAGATCACTCACCTGCAGGGCATCATCGATGATCTGGTGGTGCTGACGGCCAACCCCACAAGCTGCCCCCGCCAGCGAGCAGGTGCGGTGGGGGGGGGGGCTGCCCGCGAGGGCACAGCGTTTGGAGGACACAGCTGGGTGCGGAGGACCAGGCGTGGGCACACAGCCGCGGTGGACATCGGGTTACCTGCATTGGGGGGGGGGGAGGGTCATCCGCCCACATCCCTGGGACTCCCACCGCACCCCTCAGGACTCGAGGCGCTGAGCACCCGGCTCTCCGCTGAGAGATTTCCCATCTCCGGGAGGAAAGCGGGGGCTTAGAGGGCGGGAGGCGGGCATAGCCGGGAGTGTGCACCTGGAGCATCCTCAGAGCCCCCAGGCTCCAGCCAGGGGCCAGCCGCAGGCCAGGACCGTGTCCCGGACAGTCAGAGTAGCCTCTGTCCTTCCACGGGTCTCCTGCCGGTCCTCACTTGGGAAGAGAGTGGGGAACCTCTCCCCCAGCCCCGGTCTCTGCGGGTCTCTGGCGGGGTCCCAGGAAAGCCCGTGGAGCCGCTGTCAGGCCCCCGCAGTGACCGCGCTGCCCTGCACAGGTGATCAAAGACCTGAAGGGCTCGGACTACAGCTGGTCCTACCAGACGCCCCCGTCCTCCCCCAGCAGCTCCAGCTCCCGGAAGTCCAGCATGTGCAGGTGTGTGGGGACCACAGCGGCATCAGGATCGGTGCCAGGGGAGTCTGGGGGCTGGCTAGCAGGAATGGGGGGCACAGTGGTGGCTTTGTCAGGGGACGTCAGCTCCATCCCGGGGCCCTGCTCAGAACTCTGTGTTTTCTTCCTGGAATCCCGGAGAGAATGGGGAAACTGAGGCACAGTATCTCAGTCACTCCCCACCCTGCTCTGTGGAAGTAGAGGGAGGTGCAGGGAAAGAACGCCCCAAGCCCAGACCTGGTGTCGCCCCCAGACCCCCGGCTGGGCTCACAGGCCCCTGAGCGCTCTCCGAGGGGAGGGGAGCTTCCAAGCTCCGGAGCGGAAGTCCTGGTTGCCTTGGCCGCAGGGGCGCACCCTGGCTGCCTCTGGGCACTGGGGGGCATTTGGTTACAGGGACCCTCAAGGCCCCGGACATGATTTTCAGGGGTGACAGTCACGCCCAAGGGGAAGTGGACACCTAGAGGGGGGGGGGGGATAGGAGGAGGATATCAGGACCGCCCCGCCACGCTCTGAAGGGGAGATGAG
Organism: Cryptotis parvus; assembly: GCA_021461705.1. Lineage (NCBI taxonomy): Eukaryota > Metazoa > Chordata > Mammalia > Eulipotyphla > Soricidae > Cryptotis > Cryptotis parvus. The sequence continues at coordinate 2,558 of JAJIBD010004575.1, read as the reverse complement.
AGACGGTCAGTCTCCGCCATTTGTCCTCGTTGACTTAGTTTACCTAATGTTTTTTTTTTTGGGGGTCACACCCAGCAATGCTCAGGGGTTTCTCCTGGCTCTGTCCCTCAGGAATCACTCCTGGCGGTGCTCGGGGAACCATATGGGATGCCAGGGATCGAACCCGGGTCTGCATGGGGCCGACCGCGTGCAAGACAAACGCCCTACCCGCTGGGCTATCACTCTGGCCCAGTTTACCTAATGTTTTTTGGGGGCTTCCCAGTGCTCAGATAATAGAGGCACCTCCAAGTGCCAAGTCAGCTTACCTGGCTGTGCAGGGATGGAGCGAGAGAGAGAGAGAGAGAGAGAGAGAGAGAGAAAAGAAGAAGGAAAGCTAGAGGGGGGGCTGCTTTCCCCGGGCCCAGGGCTGCTGTTCTTCATGAATAGGGGAGCAGAGAGGCACCTCGGCTGGGGGTCCCCTGACAGCAGGCCTAGAATACTGCCCGGGCCGCCCCTGTCCCCGGGTCCCAGGGTCCGGTCTGGCGCTGTCTTTCCTCCTCTTTTGTCCCCCACCTCCTGTCGCCCCCTCCCCACACACACCCTGTGTGACCCTCTCCCCGCCTGCACACCCCCTCCTCAGCGCCCCAGCAGCAGTGGCGGTACCAAGGGTGGCAGCGCCCCATGGCCCGGGGAGCCCAGACCTACTCGCCCAGCCCCACCTGTCGCTACCGCAGCCTGGCCCAGCCGGCCGGCGCGCCCCGCCCGCCTCCCCAGCGTCTCCTCCTCACGACTCGGGCTTCGTCTCCCAGGACCCTGCCTACTCCAAGCCGCCCTCGCCCATGCCTTCCGACATCACCAGCCAGGTGAGGGGCCTGGGACCAGGTGAGGGGTGGACCTCGGGGTGGGGCACAGCTCCTCGTCCACAGCCTGACAGGACCTCAGGGAGAGGGACAGGGACAGAGGGAGGTCCACTCCGCGCCCCTGCAGTGGGGTCTCCACCAGAGCCTCCGAGTCCTTCTCTTCCTTCTGTGCGGGCTCTGCACCCCGTGTGGGACACCTGAGCACTGGGGTCCCCTGCGCCCCCACCCCACTTCCTCTCGCGGCACCAGGCCTCAGCAAGCCCCAAGGGGGTGTCCCTGGCCTCCCTCCCTCGGCCCCCCGCCTGGCCCTGCCGGGCTTGCTGCCGAGGTCGCTGCCTCTGCCAGAGCGCGTGCCAGGTGCATGGATGGTCCCTGGACCCTCCAGGCGCCACCCCGGGCCCCGGAGCCTTTTGTCTACGGTCGCCGCCTAGAACCATTTTCCACCCTGCTTTTTTTTCCCTTTTTCTCTGGATTCAGAGCCACACCCAGCAGGGCGGGAGGGGGGAGATCCTGGTTCTGAACTCAAGGTTCCCTCGTGTGGCACCAAGGATTCGAGCCAGAGGGGCAGAGCACAGCGGGGAGGGCGCCTTGCATACGGCCGACCCGGTTCGATCCCGGCATCCCATATGGTTCCCTGAGCACCGCCAGGTGTAATTCCTGAGTGTAGAGCCAGGAGAAACCCCTGAGTATTGCGGGTGTGATACCAAAAAAGAAAAAAGGGATTCGAGCCAGAGCCCTTGGGATCAATCACAGCACGGTCACCTGCTCTCTCCATCCTGCTCCACGCTCCACGTGAGTCCTGAAGAACATGTAGGGTCTTTCTTTCCCTTCGGATAATCTACTTCCTTTTTTGGTTTGGGGTTTTCTGTGGCGCTGCTCCTGGCAGTCTCTGGGGACCATAACGGGGTGCCAGGGATCGAACCCAGGTAGACCATGTTCAAGGCAAGTGCCCTACCCACTGTGTGGGTGCTCAGCCCTGACCAGCTCGGCTTCTTCAATGGACTGGGCTTAAAAACTGGCATTTTGGGGCCGGAGCGATAGCTCAACGGGTAGGGCATTTGCCTTTTATGCGGCGGCCGGGTTCGATCCCCGGCATCCCATATGGTCCCCTGAGCACCGCCAGGAGTAATTCCTGAGTGCAGAGCCAGGAGAAACCCCTGAGTATCACCGGTGTGACACAAAAAGAAAAAAAAACTGGCATTTTAATTTTTCCAACTTTATTTAAACACCAAGAGCCTGGCAAGCTACCCGTGTTGTATTTGATATATATGCCAAATACCAGTAGCAATTATAGACCTCATTCCGGAATGGATTGAGGCTCTTTATGTTCCTGGAGCAAGCAGATGCCTTGGGCTCTACTAGCATGAGACAGGACATATGGAGATGTTACTGGGGCCCGCTCGAGCAAATCGATGATGAAAGACAGTGATACAGTGATATTTAAACACCAAAATTTACAAAGTTGTTCACAATACAGTTGTTTGAATAGTCCAACACCAGACCCACCACCAATGTAAAAACTAGTATTTTTAGTCCATGTATATTTATTACTGATATATTTGAACTCACTACTTAGAATTTTCTATTTATGCTGCTTTTTTTTTTTTTTTTTTTGCTTTTGGGTTACACCAGCAATGCTCAGGGTTTCTCCTGGCTCTGCACTCAGGAATTACTCCTAGAAGTGCTCAGGGGACCATATGGGATGCCAGGGATCGAACC